>BMAO01011251.1:0-39414 GCA_019973975.1 Trichonephila clavata
AGTAAATCATTCCCTTTTCCGAGAAGAAGGCAATCAGACTTTCTGTCTCCGCCTTTCATCTTTGGAATCTCGCACCCCTAAATTAGGGTTCGGCAGCACTTATTTCACAGCCAAATCTTGAAAAGCGGTTTACTTCAAGGTTTAGGTGATTTAAACATCCCTAATAGAATTATTAGCCATTTTAACTCATTTGGAATTATCCAATTAATATTATACGCATATTGTTGCAATGAACATAAAATCATTTCGCTAAAAACAATGTCCCCCCCCCTTCTTTTTAAACCTAGAAACGATTTACAAAGGTCTATATTTTGTTTTTATAAATGTTAAGCTTAGGGTGCATAGTGATATCAGTAAGGAAGTTTTTAATTTGTTTTTTTAGCCCAAACCTTATCAGGTATATATATACGCTGACAAAGTTTTAAATTGATCGATTGGGTCATGGAGCAACACAGGTTTCTAATTTTACTAATTTCATGGTATTCAATTGTTATTTTATGCATTTTTTATACTAAGCAAATTTTTTCAACATTTCTTTATTTTATTGCTGATCAATAAACTGATTCCAATAGTTAAATATTAAAAAAAAACCCGAAATTTCGGAGATATTTATCGGATAAATTTTAATAAATAAGGTGTTGTTTGAATTCTTTTTTATAATCATCAGACAAATCTTTGAAAAACATGCCCTGCCTTTCCAAAATTTTTATTAAATCCCGTCAGAATTTATTAAAAAATGTACAGCTCTTTCTAATATGAGATTGTTGTGATCGTTCCTGAGTTTCTCTCAATTTACTATCAAGCAAAATTTTTCTTGTTACACACATCCGAGCCTGTTTTGTATTTCGTTTTACATATGTTTCATTACTGAAATTAATAAATGCATTTCTTTCATTCATCTCACAATAATTGAAATATATCATTAGAATACTAAAGTATATTATTGCGAATCTTTTATTTTGCAGCAATATCTTCTTTAATTTCAAATAAAACCCTCCCAAGATTAATAGTTCTACGGAATTTCATCCTTTTACTAAAATAAAATATTAGTATAATAATATAAAATTATTTTAATGCATTTTTTTAAAAATCAGAACGATGTGATTGTCAAAAAGATCACCAAAGAAAAATAGAAGTCTTTATGCAAGTTTGAATAAGAGTAATAGTAGCAATTGAGACAGAGACATTAACAAACTTTTTTACGAGGTCCAATAAAAAGCTATCTTTCTATTTTAATGCGACTGATTTAATCTATCGATGTAAGATCGCTATTTGTTATGTGAAGCCTCAATTCATCAATTAGCTGCAGGTTTTATATATTTCTGAAAGTCTTCAAAAGTTAGCACATCCGGAAAATTATTTTTTAAATAGTAATACAAAAGTATAAATCGCGAAAATATTGAAGTATTAATAGTATTTAAAAAAATTAATATTTGTTAAGCTGAGTATCAAGCATTATAAAAATAACTAGCAAAACCAAGAACTAAGTTATATTTTTGTCTGAAAACCCTCTTAGGATTCTAGTATAATTTATGTGGTTGAAGGAAACGATTTTGATGAACTTAGCTACAACAGAATCATTTATAATGGAAAGTAGCAAAGAAATAATTGACTTGCATAATATTTCTAGGATTTCAAAACTGAATGAATACTTTATACCTTTTTTTTTAAAAAAAAATACAGTTTCCCAATTTTCTTTACAAAACATGTACTGTTAAACGTTTTTTCTTAAATGTATTTATGTTGCATGTAAATGTTAAAATTTTAATATAAATAACTATGCAACTAATGATTGTTTACTTATGGAACTTGTAAAAATTATGAAAAATCAACTATACAAGGTTTTTTGATTTAAGAAAAATTTATTACTTGTACCGCTTTGACATAAGACTGAATGCACCACCTTTTAAGCTACTTTACTGCACAAACCATTGTATTTTTCAAATGATTTTGAATTATACCTACTGTATTAAAAAGTGTTGTGTAACTAATATTGTTGACAGTCTTAAAAAAAGTAGACAACTGATTACTTTTAAAACTAAATAAAATATTAACTTATATTGCATTTCCCATCATATAAATATTACTTACTAATTAATTACACTACACAATCTTTAATGCTTTAGAAAGTCTTTCTCAACTGTGATGCAATTATAATGTATATGTCACCACAGCTGAAAATCCCATCTAGCACTCTTTAAGATCAAAAAGTCATTCAAGACTCTCAGTGATGTAAGAATATTTACTTCATTCATCTCTGGTTGATACACAGAACACATATAAAGGAACCTGAAAAACTTTAACTATTTAAAGTATTTATAAAACAAATAGTATATCAAAAACTGGTCCATTACTGGACAAAAAAATAAATAAATCCTTATTAGTACATCTATACCATAAAAAAGGCAATCACATTATATCATTACTTTCACTGCCACTTTCCTCATCGCCCATGAAATATTACATATGGATGAAATACCTGTTTCTAAATAGGCAAGGCAAATTTTCAAGATCTATTCCTGTATAACAAATAGCACAAATATTATCAAAATGATGAATCAGTTATTATAAAGAATTGTTTACACATAAGTTAAAACATATTACTTACTTTAGTATATACTTTTGCTTGTATTGATAGCAAGCATTAACATCACCTGATTCTATATATTTTATATTTAAACACTTACCTGCAAAAAGTATACATGTATTTTCTAAATTTATATGTTCCAAAAGTATAAATCAATTTTTTTGCCTAAAATTTTATTAAGAATGAATGATATAAAAAATTACCATATTCCCATCACTTTCCAAAATTTGTGTGGTAACATTCAACTGCAATGGAATCTCTATCCTGCATGATTTTTAAATTATATGCTTCTTGTTAGGAACACAATTAATTCTTAAGTTCTGTGGGCTGCATCTACCAGATGCTTGGCGTTGGTGGAAAGTGATTCATTCATCAGCCAGCAATTTAAAGAAACTAACTTTATTAAGAACTGCCGAGCGAGCAAGCACACGTGATTGCTTCACCCGTTTTATATACAGAGCATAGTGACGTCACAGAACCTCTTCACAGTTACAAAAACGTGGCGCCATGCAGCCACTCATTAACACAAATCATTTTTATTCACAACATACTCCCACCTTTGAGACTTGGGGAGAGTCTCAAACCTATAACATTTATAATTCAATAGATCCAGACTCTTTGGTTCTTTAATCAATCTTCCTGAAGAAGTATATTTTTTCACAATTACATCATTAGTATTCAAGACATTTTCAGGTTTAGTACATTGAACAGAATTTGATTCCTCTTTCAACCCCTTAGCATTATTTGCAATCGCTTGTACTTCCAAAGGGAAGATGCGTTGTACCGGGCGTATTACTGTTCCATGTTGAGTTTTAAGCCGAACTGTGCGAATTTCCCCGTCTCGACCAGGGATTAATTCTATAATTTTAGCTATAGGCCAAGACAAACGTTTCTTATTGTCGTCCCCAATTAAGACCATTTCCCCAACTCGGGGCTCACGCACCCGATTACCATTCTGTTTTTGTATTAGCTCACCTAGATATTCTTTCCTGAAACGTTGCCTTAAATTACTTAAAAGTTTAATTCTGAATTTCCTTCTTTTTCTTAAGTCTCGCGAATTTAATTCGTCAATATCGGTAGTATCGGAACAGCGATTTTCTATTAAAAACATTGCAGGAGTAAGAGGGATCAATTCCTGTGGATCTTCAGATATATAAGTTAAAGGTCTACTATTAATTAAAAATTCACAATCACAAATTACTGTTGACAATTCTTCATAGGTCAATATTGATTTTCCAAGAGAACGTCTCAATAGTTCTTTAATAAGGCGAACCAACCTTTCCCACCAGCCTCCCCACCATGCGGCGGTGGGTGGTATAAATTTCTAAACTATTCTTTGAGTTGATGTTTCTCTCGATATCTTATGCCAATCCAATTTCGCAAGGTCATTGAAAGCACCCCGGAAATCGGTTCCGTTATCATAGTAAATTATCCTGGGCCTCCCGCGCCTGGCAATGAAACGCCTAAGGGCTAGCAAAAAGGCATCAGAAGACAGAGAATTTACTAATTCAAGATGGAGCGCGCGATAGACTGCACAAGTAAATAATGCAATCCATACCTTTTCGCCAGTTTTTAAAAACAAAGGTCCAGCTAAATCAATTCCTACAACTTCAAATATCGCGCAATCAGTCACTCGGTCTGGTGGTAAAGGTGATGGTCCGCTTGACAATGATTTCACTTTAAAACGAGCACATATAACACATTTATTTAAAATACTCCTAATAGTTTTTCTAGATCTGATAATCCCCAGAACCTTTCTCTAATTAATGATTGCATTATTTGGATTCCAGCATGACAGTTCTTTTTGTGTATAGATCTAATCAAAAGTTTTGTAAATTCACATTTATCAGGTAACAATATAGGATACAAAAAAGAACTTTCATCATTTCTTTCAGTTATTTTAGACTTAACCCTTAAAATATTATCATTATCAATAAAGGTAACAAATTTTAAAGATTCAACATCAGGTAAATAATATGTCTGAGTTAAACGAATCAATTGTTTCTCAGAATTTTTAATTTCAGCAACAGAGAGTTCATGTTCTTTACATTTGTTATAGTCTTTGCGGCAATTATTTACAAATCTTAAAACCCAAGCAAATACTCTAATCATTTTATCATAATCAGACACATTACATAAAAACAAGGGGGGTACATCGTTTGCTAGATCAACATTCGCATTTCTAGTTTTCTTTATCTCCACGTTAACTTCTTGAGGTTCGCAACTGATTTCACCATCTGGCCAATATTTCGAATTTTGTTTCAACCAGGATGGCCCCTCCCACCATCTAGAATTAAGCATTTCTCGTGGAGAACAACCACGGGATAGTAAATCCGCGATATTCATGTTTCCTGGGACATATTTCCATGATTGAATTTGAGTCAGTTGTCTAATTTCCTTTACCCTATTAGCTACAAAAACTGACCAATTTCCATATTTCTTAATCCACCAAAGTGCTGTTGTAGAATCGGACCAAAGAGTAACTTTCAAGTCCGGCATATTAAGCGCTTTCAAAATAGAATTTAAAAGTCGAGCACCTATACAGCAAGCCATTAATTCCAAACGCGGTATACTCAAAAGTTTGAGAGGAGCGACTCTAGACTTCGCTCTAATGAGAATTACGCTAACTCTAGAATCAACTATTGATCGAGCAAAGACGCAACCCGCATATGACCCCTTGCTTGCATCAACAAATACATGCAATTCAGTTAAAATATCAATTTTCATACAACGTGGCACAGTTACATCTTTTAAAATTTGAATTTCCTTATACCATTTCATAAATTTATTTACAATATTCTGAGGTAGTTCCTGATCCCATGCAATTTTCATTTCCCATAGTTCCTGTAGTATTAATTTGGGAAGCAATGTAGACGGCGCCAACATCCCAATGGGGTCAAAAACTTTTTGTACAGTAGACAAAACTAATCGTTTGGTTATTTTCGTTTCGCACGTTAATGATTCGAAATTCGTGCAACATTTCAAAACATCATTATCCAAGTCCCAAATGATACCCAAAATAAAAGTTTCGCCTGAGTGTTTATCAACACTTCTACTTGCCACATTGCTCTCAAAAGTACGTAAATTAAAACATCCTTTCGACATAATTAATTTAGCCTTCTCAATAAATATCTCTATTTCATCAACACTGAAAACACCAGCTACACAATTATCAACATAAAAAGAAGATTTTAACTTTTGTGCAACTTCCTTATATTCAGGACTACAGTTTTCTAAAAGATGCATAATAGATGCATTCAATAAGTAAGGGCTGGAAGACACCCCAAATACAACTCGACAATGTCTGTACACTAATTGTTTTTCATTGCATGGGAAATAAAATCTGAGATAATCTCTATCTTTCGGTGCAACAGATAGCATCAAAAAAGCCTTTTCAATATCGGCTACAATTCCAATTGGATAAATTCTAAAACGATCTAAAATGTCAGGTATTAGTTCAATAAGGTTTACGCCTTTACATAAACAGTCGTTCAAAGATGGTTTCCCTTTTTCATGGGCGGAGGCGTCAAATACTGGACGTATTTTCATTGTCGCACTATCTAATTTAATCACTGGCCTATGAGGTAAATAATGACATTCATTGTTCAATTCTACCTCCGGCACACCCGTTCAATGATATTTAAATCTTCCCACTCCCTAAACACACTTTTATAATCATCAAAAAATTTACCGTTTCTTAATTTATTTATCATCCGTAAATGCCTTTTCCACGTTAGTTCTTTGTTACTGGGTAAATTCTCAGAGTTACATTTCCATGGGAGTGTCACTTCATATCTTCCATCGGGAAGAATTTTCATTTTATTCTTAAAATCGGTTAAATCAAAATTTTCTCTAGTATTTTCATTAAGTAAGGGATCAGTTATTCCTAAAACATCTAGCTCCCATAATTCTTTAACACTAACATTCCTTACATGCAACGACGATGTCGTTAACATCTCGTTTTTAACGTTTGAACTTAATTTTCCAATTACCGTCCATCCTAGTTTAGTTTCAATAGCTGTTAAGCCAGAATCTAATTCTATTAAGTTCCCAGTTAATAATTTTCCTATATTATCAGCCCCAATCAAAAGTCCAATTTCAGTTTCCTTACAATTTAAATCCGATAAAATAATTTCCTTATTCTTTAACTGATTTAGAATACGCTTATCCTCTTAGAAATAAATCCACATATTTTCTTTTCCGATAGCGCTTCAAAACTACATACATAAGAGCGTTTTAAATCACTAACCTCAATAGAAAACACACCGTGATGCTTAGGTTTCGATTCATTTCCCCCGAAGAGAGAATGAATTATAGTTTCCTCTCTAAGTGGAGTGGCCTTTAAAATACTAGTAACACTTTCACTGATATAGCTATTTTCACAAGCGGAATCAATTAGAACTCGCACTTTCTTTTCCCGACCCTTGATCCGAATGAAAACGCAGAGAGTTTGAAAGTATATACTTTCGTTTCTGTTGCAGTTACTTGATAGAGAATTCTCAATTTTTATGGAACATTTTTGATCATAATTTTTATCTAATTTTGGACACATAATTTCAAAATGGGAATAATTACATTTAGAACACTTAATGGTATGTTTAACATCACAATTTTTACTTAAATGACCAGATCTATTTAAACATATAAAACAAGCACCTTTTCTAAATAATAATTGTTTCTTAGCAATAAAAGACATTTTTCTAGCATTATAACATTTTTCACTCGGATGATATTTCTCACAAAAAATACAGTTATTAACTTTCTTACCTGAAGCACTTTCAGAACTCACCAGGGCTGATGCAGTCATTAATTCAGTTGTTTTCATTCTTTCGGTTGTGGGATCTCTCTTTCGGATAGTAGGGCCGAAACCGGATTTAGCCAGTTGCACCATCTCTTCCCCTTGAACTTCCAGGCGAAGGAAAGTCATTAAATGTTCTAGATTTCGTGATCCTTTGGCTTCTGTTTCATTATTCCGTTTTCTTTCCCAGGCTACCAGGACTTCCTCGGGTAAACAGGATTCTACCAACGGTGTTAGAAAGTCTCCATATTTTTCTTGCGTTCGTCCAAGGCTCTCCAACGATCGTAATTTTCCTTCGAGTTCATCGTACAAGGCGGGCAAATCAGTTTTCGTTCTTCCAGACGCAGCGTTCTTCATAACTAAACTTAACAGTTCACGTACGTAAATTTGTGCGAGCAAGTCTTCACGGCCGTATCTCTCTTTTAATTGATCAATGGCTTTAGGGTAATTTTCCGCCGTCGCGGTGAAACTCAACACTAATCGTTCTGCTTTCGATTTTGGTTCTACGGATTGCAATAAATATTGCATCTTGTCCTCCGGCGTGATGCTTTTATCATTATGAATTTTCTGAAATTGACTCCAAAAGGCCAAAAAGTCTTTAGCTTCGCCACTGAACTTTTTCAATTCAATTTTCGGTAATTTGAAACTTCTCTTTTCAGTTTCGGTTGGAATAGCAGTTTCTTGTATTTTCGAATCTACTCGGGAATACATTTCTATATAGCGGTCACGGTAGTTTTCTGCATCTTCCATATCATCCAAATATTCTTGCTCGGCATCTTTCATTTCCAAGAGTTGTTCAGAAATTTGATTCTGACAAGAGTCAAGTCTCTGGAATTTATCCATGATTTGAGTTTTCAGAATCGAAAGTAGATTCCATATCGATGTCTTCTTTCCTCAATTCGGTTTCATTTTTCTTCAGACTGAGAGAAAATGCTGTTCTCAGCCCTTTCCTTTGCGCTTTCAACGCAGTCACTTCCATCTTTATAGTTCGAAAATTTCAAAGTTCAATAGTTCTTGATTCGGTTTCAGTTTTACCTCCAACAAACAGCCTCGCCCCACGTTGGGCGCCACTAATTATGTTAGGAACACAATTAATTCTTAAGTTCTGTGGGCTGCATCTACCAGATGCTTGGCGTTGGTGGAAAGTGATTCATTCATCAGCCAGCAATTTAAAGAAACTCACTTTATTAAGAACTGCCGAGCGAGCAAGCACACGTGATTGCTTCACCCGTTTTATATACAGAGCATAGTGACGTCACAGAACCTCTTCACAGTTACAAAAACGTGGCGCCATGCAGTCACTCATTAACACAAATCATTTTTATTCACAACACTTCTAATATACTGTCATAAAGCCATTTGTGACAAAAATTTGGTTATTTTTGATAATTACTTACCTCCTCATCTGATATAAAAATATACAACTTTACCCCATAAAAACATAGCTAAATGTCTTGGAAAACATAAAACAACACTACAAGCATATATCAGGTGTTAAAGATACAGTTAAGTTTTTTTGCAAATAGTTTTTGAATTGAGTAATGCTGACTAGACTGAGCTTGAATGTTTTCTTTCTTGACAACTAAAAAAAGAACATCCCAGAGTTTTTCTTTTTATTTTTAAATCCCTAATAGTTGGCTTAAGTATTTACTGCTAGTTTAAATGCTGATTGGGAGGTAGGTACATGAGGATCAGGTAAATAATTCTTTAGTAATTACTTTTTACCTTTCTTTTACTAAATTGCATGTTGAGACGATTGTTCCTGAACTATCTTACCTGTCAAAAAACAATTCAATACTACAAATAGAAGTTCAGTTTCCTGGTTTTTCTTATGTCATTACATATTTCTTTGGCGGAAGACCCCATACCACACTTTCTATCTGAGATATGGAAAGAAGTATATTCAACATTTTCAACAACATGGAATCTCTCAAACAATTTAAGAATGAACTTTAATATGTTTACATGGTGCATGATTATCTTAGCATTCACATGTATACCAAGCTGAACATGATAATTTTACACACCTGTAATGACATTGATCACACACACAACCTCTTTCTGAAATGCCTACATAATCTTTTTAACTACATAAAATACATCTCCATTAGTCTGCAATTTTACAAACCAAGAATTTGTTGCCTGGTCATAAATATCTTTCAGGAATTTTTAATTCATTTTGAAATGGAAATAGGTTGTGAGGATATAAACTGGGGAGAGTATCATTTAAAATTCTATAATGTGCTAAATATGTGTCATGCTGTATTTTCCACAAACTATCTGCTTGAGAGTTAAATTTTCATTTTAAAGTAATTGGACATTCATGTACTTTGAAAAGATTAACAATATATACTTTTATCAATATTGGCATGCAGAAGTAGATGACGTGACTTATACTATTAGTAGGCTGAATTACAATAATTATCATCAAAATAATTATTGAAAGCGGCTTTTTATCAGTCGATGCAATTTTAAAATTTTCCAATATTTGTTTACATCTGATTGAACTTATTCCTTCCAAATGAGCTACTAGAGAATTTCCCTTCGCATTTCAAAATTGGAAAACAAGATCATTTAATCTTTTCTTCCAAGTGCATTGATTGTAGATTATAGAATAGGTTCTGCCAACGAAATTGCGCATTACGCCTCCGGTCTTGTTTGTTCCTTTTATCTGTCTCTATCCTTCTTGGACTGCTGAGATGAAGCTTTGATTGCTAGATGCTCAAGCTTCATGCTGACTGCCTTGGTGTGAATGCGGCTTCATATCACTGTACGGAACTGAACTGAACATTTATTTTCACCATCAGAGCAACAAAGCCCAAGTTAACATTTTCACGTGGTACTTGATAGTTGTAACCTGCTGTATTCTTTGTGTTGATGTCGAATTTATTTTTTCTTCCTAGTGTTTGATGGTTTTTAAAATTGTGTGAACGAGAAGGAAAGTATCCTCGGAGTAGATATTTTGTCCTGCCCAATATTCCTTAAGAATTAAGCTTCAAATTCTTAACATTTAAATTTTTATTTCTAAAAAAGAATTTGCAATGGCGTTAGTGATATCAGATGACAAAAAATTTTGTGATTATAAAAGATTAAAGCGATACCTTTTGCTACGCTCTTTGGAACCACTTGAGATTCACAATGAAATAAAACGAGAATTATTTGATAAGATGCAAGGTGCATATTTTGGAATAGATCTTGTGGCAGAAAACTTAAGTGAATACTTGTTTTTCGACGAATTTAAAATAATGTTTAACGAAAGCATAGACAAGTTTTATTGTTCGGAACTTCTAGGGGCTGAATTTCTTTTCTCTCAATGTTTGATGCTTTGTGATGAGAGTGAGCCAACATACTTTAATTTTTTGATAGTGGCCGCCTTTCTAAATCAATCAATTTTTCATTTTTTTCTTGAGTACGAGTGCTTCCGTATTCTTTACATTGCCGATTTTTGCCTCGATGTCTTATACGACAGACTGTTTCGGAAAATTTTCGAATCTAAAGAAATCTATGAAAAGTTGAAATTACTTTGCTTAGACTTTTTAAGAAATTTTTCATCAGATTCGACATTGTGTGTATTGCAAAACAGCTCTTTTGGTAATTATTGGATGCATTTTGTTGAAGGGAGACGAAAAGATCCTGCTAATAGTTTTTCTTTGAACGAAAAGGAGCTAGAATTGTTTGAAGAATTTTATTCATTGGAGAGCAATGCAAAAGACAAGGAATGCCCCTTATTGAGCAGGACAGAAAATGCTAGAAGGATGTACTTAGATGCAGGACTTTTCTATCCTTCTGAATGTGAGAATTGTGGTTCCAAATGTTCAAATTACCTGAGCTATATCAACCTTCTGTAGTAAATAATGACAATGAAAGATCTCGGCTTTAAGAGGCAAATTTCTGTGAAATTAATTGGCTTGGATGAGTGTTTGAAATCCATTTAAATGTTTGGAAAAAAAATTTCAGAAACTGTACAATGGAAATTGTAAAAAGTTCCATGGTGTTTTAGAACGAGTAAGTAATACATTTATGTATTATCTTAAGACTTAGAACACATTTTGATTTTTTTTTTACTTGCCTTCACATTTGTAACCTAAATATTGGTTATTTATTCATCAAATATTTCTGATTTAGTAAGTTTTCTTTAAAAAAAAATTGACTAAAAACATTCAATTGCATCACTTTTCATTTTACTGAGTTTTTAATGAAAAATGGATGAAATGCAAACATGTATTTTGAATATTTCTAATTGAGTGATAATTTTTTAATTATTTGGCTTATTTTATCTTCTGTAAAGTTGCTTTAAACATTAAAATTATGAATTTTGTGTAAAATATGTTTTTATCATTTAACATTGGTCAATAAATTTTTTTTAATGTATCAGTCTTGTATTTTAGTTTTTCCTAGCTTAAATTTTAATATGAACTTCGAAATTATTTAATGTATGATTTATTGTACATCTGCAAAGATTTATTAATGTAAGTGCAACTAAAATTAAACATATTGCTCACTTAAGTAAAATTTTTTTTCAATTAATGATTTTAAAGTGAGATATTTTTTATTTATTTAGGGTACAGTATGTTTAATTGGAGTTCTTACATTTTGCTTACTTGAATCATTAGAGAATAAAAGAAATTAGTCTAATGTAACTAATTTTATAAAGCTGTTAGATTTTTTTAGATTAAAAACTGTATTATAATCAGCGATGTGATGAAACATTTATTAATTCTTTACTAAAATGAAGTTATTTATATTAACGAGAAGAATCTGTAGGAGAAAGGGGTTCTAACAAGAAGAATTACAAGTAGCTCATTATAATTGGTGACATTGATACAAGTGCTACCCTAAATATGGGAATATTTGTCCGAGGCACGTTTTCATACGAAAGGGGTAGTAATAATGTCCAGGGTGTGGCTACCGTCGTATCAATGATACAGAGCCCCCAAGCTACTGTGGCTTCAACATATGTAACTACTTTCCTACTAACAAGACACCCAAATCTAAAAAAAGGGCCCTGAAAGAATTTTGATAAAAGGCCCCCTCGAAGCAAGCTATGCCAGTGATAATATTTGTTATATACTTTTCTTAACTCAACATAAAATAAATTATTATATGATAAACCATTCAATGAGAAGTAATTTTCTTGATATTTCTAATTTACTCCCCAATAATTTTATTCAATTAATGTACATCTGGTTTTCACTTA
This sequence comes from Trichonephila clavata, assembly GCA_019973975.1. Lineage (NCBI taxonomy): Eukaryota > Metazoa > Arthropoda > Arachnida > Araneae > Nephilidae > Trichonephila > Trichonephila clavata. The sequence goes on from BMAO01011251.1 coordinate 12,583, forward strand.
TGATTAAATAAATTAAAAGTAAAATTTTTTTTAAAAAATACAAGCTTTTTTTTAAACGCCCTAAAAAGAATAAAATAAATTTTACCTTTCAAACTTATTTTGCTAGCAATGTACAACATCATTACACAATTTATGATATAAAAGCTTGTTGTAAGATTTAAGTAATGTATTTACTTAGTTTGAATGAAGTTTTTAAAAATTAAAATCAATCACATCAAGTTATTTAATTTACTTGTTTATCTACACAGGTAAATCTCATGACAAGCTTTTATATCATAAATTGTGTAATAATACTATAAGTTGATAAAAAAAATTGTAAAGGGGAAAAGTTTATTTTATTCTTAGCTTGTTTAAACAAAAGCTTGTTTTCATAAAAGCTTTTTTTACTTTTTAAATTTTTTTTTTTTTTACTTTTTAGTTATCGCTGGATAGGTTTCTCAGCCTGTTCATCTCATTCATTGCTGGTTCGCCACCCCTGGTTTAGCTGAATCAATTCTCGCAAAAAGGGTATTAGACAAAAAAGGCCAATTTTTTTTCAATCTTCATACAGATCTTGCATAATATTGTCCTACAAACGGAGGAAAAGTTTCGTGAGATTATCTTAATAAATGACTAAGTTATTAAATGTTTAATTTTAATTTTGAGTATTTTTTTGAAAAATCATAAAAAAAAGTGTTGGACATATTTTTTAAATGACTGATTTTAAAAGAGCAAAGCATGAGCTGTTTTAGTACAGAATGCCAATTCATTAAAATGAAAAAAAATTCATGCGTAACAATATAGACAGTTTCATAAAAGCTTATCAATTTTGACTCATTTTAAAAAAATTCGTAAAAAATACAAATATTATTTTTTAAAGAAAATTGACTGTATCGTGGCTAAATAAATTATCTTCCCAATTCTGTAATTATTTTTTGTCTGTGTTTTAAAAAAAAAACTAAATTGCTGTTTTAAAAACGTCAAAACTCCACACAAAAAAATCCCGGCTTAGTTCATTTTGCGTCTCCAAGCATAGCGGAATAAACAGCGCACAGGGTAAAACAATGATGCATTTTAAGGTTTTAAACTAATTACAATATCGGAGTGTAAATGGTCAAAACATGCTTTGTCATCTAAACCCATTGTGCATACAAAATTTCAGCTGAATGTGTTGAAGATATCAGCTTCAAAATTGAGTTGCAATATTTCACCCAAACAAATTGCATATGTACGTACATACATTGCAAGTTGAATAGAAGCTTGTAAAAATAGGTGTCATTTAGTGGACATGTGCGTGCAAGAAGCATCTTTTATGTAGAAATTCTTCATGTATTAAACCTCATCATTGACAAAAAATTTAGAATAAGTTAAAACTACTAAACATTTGTTATTTCTGTCCAAAGAGCATTATTTCAAAGTAAGGTACTTGCATATTATCTCATTGTTGCAAAAATACGTAAGTACCCAAAATAATCATTATTAAAAAACAAAATAAACTGTCTTATAAAAACTACAAAACTTTGTGGGGAAAAAAGATCAATATTACCAAGGAGATTAGTTTTCACTTTGGTTATTTTCTAGAATTCCCTACATTAAAAGTTATCCATAAGCATTCTGTGTAGTGAAATTTGTAATATTCTTAGGTGAAATCCTAACACAGCTCACTGCTGTATTTGGCGACAAAAGTTTTTCGCCGATGTCTCCAAGTAAAAAACAGCGTTTTTCAAAATTGCATCAGACAAAAACAAGAAGGGAAAACATGGTTTTCAAAGTGGCATCAAGAGACATAAAACATCGAAAAAACATGGTTTCTAAAACAGACAACATAGGAAACATAAAATCAAAAATAAGAAATTAAATGCAAATTTAGGGCATCCATTACAAGATTATATCAATTCTTCATTCATACAAAAAACAATCATTACTTTCTTGCCTTTCATTAAAAAAAAGTACTATCCATTGTGTTTTTACGAAGAAAATGTGGTTTCTAAAACAGCTTCAACAAGAAAAACTTAGAAAGCATTACTTGTAAATCGCTACAGTGGGGGGGAATCCAACATGAATGGTTTAGGCTGATGAACTAATGATCTCCATTTCTCTTAAAAACAAATTATTTTCAATTGTTCACTCATTCACAAAGCATTTCTTTCTTACATCTTTCATTCAAAGGAAAAAAATCCATTTGTCGAGCTTCAAAAAAGAAAACAGGGTTTCCATAATTGCTTCAAGAAGAAAACAGAAAAACCGTTGCTTTTCAGATGCAATAGTGAGAAAAAATATCGTCCAAATTGAATTTATCAACGCATCTCGCTTTCTCTCTAATAAACATTATTTCAGCAGTTATTTCCTTAAAAAAAAAATCCACTCATTCCTTCAATATTTCAGCTTCCTAGGAAAATCTTTCATGTCTTCAAGTTGACCATCAGAAATAAAATGACTGCTGCCCAAATCAGAAAAACTTCAAAAAAATCATTCCAAATAGGGTTACTATTCCCTAAATTTTGCAGGGTTACCATATTGTAAACTTTATCGCCAAAGTTTTTGGCCCCAAAAATTTTGTCGCCAAAAAGTGTGTCCTGCTGGGGTCCATCCTATTCTTATTAACATCACTAACAGTTGTAAATTTATGCTTTATCGATTCTCAAGCTGCCATTTTGTCTTATAAACTCGAGATATAATGAAAACACATTAGTTAATTCCTGTAGAATGAAACTAGCTGAACTTGGGACGTCTAAAGAAAGCATTGCCCTCCAGTGGATTCCCAGCCACTGTAACATTTCTTGAAATGAGAAAGCAGATAGGCTTGGTAAAGCAGGATGTCTCATGTCCAAACCTGACTCTCCCTTGCCTCAGCTTAACATCAAAAGAATCATTTATAGTAAACTGCAAATTAATAGAGCCTCCCTGTATGGTGAAGCAGCTGCAGGTAAAAGGTGGAATATCTTGCTTAACAAAAGTGGTAGAGTTCCCTGCCCCGATCTGTTGGAGTTGCGTGCTTTCATTTACTTTCTGGACATGACAAAAGCAGGCAAAGGTGTTTACATCCCATTGGAGTAAAGGATTCTGCTTGTTGCCCTCTGTGCAACCAGGGTGATATGGATGGTGACCACCTCAAACACTACCCTATTGTTTTAAGGTATTTTGTAGACAACTCTATAGAGGCAAATTTTAATTCTTTTTATACTTCATCATCATTTTATTGGGCTGCTCGTCAACTAATGGCAGAGATGCCAAAGATGGGCTTAGGATAAAAAAAATATGTCTATGCGAGTCACTGTCAGTTGTTTTACAGCATTGTAATTGCTAAATAAATCCAATACAAGATTTTGACTTGGACTATGATTCTAGGATGTTGCAACCAGTTGCTTTCTACTTATAAAACCTTCTGCGAAAAGAGAACTAATGACACTGCCAAAAAGTTTGCAGCAAAAACAATATAGAGTTTTTTTGTAATGGAATAGACCAGTGGTCTTCAAACTTTTTCACTGACCCCTAGAAATTGAAGGTGTTTTTGTGGAACCCCATTCTTTACACATACTTCGAAGAATATACCTCAAAATAGTATTTAAAGTATATCAACATGTTATAGGCACTTTATGTAAAGACAATTAAAAAAAAGTTGTATTTATTGTTAAAAAATGATCTAATTTTTTTAAGTATAATTTACTCCAAAGGGTTAAGTTACCTACTTATGCATTTTATTTAGTAACTGGGATGTGTGCTAAATATAATGCAGATATCCCAAGTTTGCTAGAAGTACTGTTGCTAAGGCAAATAGTCTCTCTGAAAAAAAGTTCTAAAGTATGCAATTTTTTTTACACTTTTAATCAGACAAAATTCAAAATTTCATATAAAATTCAAAGTTTAAAAATTTTTTTATTGTTTTGTAAAAGTAATTAAAAATGATCATATTTTAACTATAGACTCCAAGACATCATAAACAAATATTATTTTTTTACTATTGGGTTTGAAATTTCAATGTTCCAAAAATGAAACATTGTTATGTAAAGGTATACTTTTTAACACAATGCAGTTACTTTGTTTACAGTTCACATAAGAGAGGAAAAAGATTTCTGAATGCTAAAAACTTATAGTATATGTCGGAAGAAGATATTTATGACTGTAGGCTTTCGTTTTGGCTCCCTCTCTTACCCCCCCTCCCTTCACCCGATTTTGGACAATCTGAAGTGAATTTCTGAGCTGCAGGAGAACTGCACTTGTTTTTGTTGATAGTAAGATGTTGCATATGTCAAACTTGGAGAGAAACATCATGTATTAAGTTTTTATATTTTCCTATTTTCTGTGTATTTTGTTTCGTCAGTAAGTGAATATCCATTACACTGATAAGATGTCGCATTCAAAGCCATTCCAGACTGTAGAAGAGGCTTTGGAATATTTTTATACACTATCAGATGAAGAATCTATTGATTTTTGTCAATTTCCCCCAGAAGAAAATGGGTGTTTGACTGATGAGAAAGATATTAATGAAAATATTTTTCAGTCTGTTCTTCCAGCAGATATTTGGCAAAATCGAAATTTCTACAAGCATAGATGATTATGAAATATCTCTCATGAAGGCATGTTTGATCTTGAAAAAACTTGAATCGAATTTGAAGAGAAAACTCAAATCAAATGAAAGAAATGTTGAACTTCATTGGAGAAAACAGGTTTAACAAAATCTTAAAAACTAGCAGCATTGAAAATGTATGTGAAAAGTTTCCCAAGTTAGTTCCCCTTGTCTCCAATCTTAAAAAAAAATTACTATAGGGGGGGGGGTGTTGATTTACAAGACAGACTTCTTGGAACATATCGACCTCTGTTTAGAAACAAAAAATGGTATTGGAATCTATTTAGCAATTCAACTAAACTTGGCTGTTGTGGCTGGATGGATATTACATTTACATTTGCACAAAGGTACTAAAGCAGAACAATTCTATCTCATTCTTCGTAAAGAAGTATCTTTACTTTTGCTTTGCATGAAACCAAAAATTCACTCTATTCCAGGACCTCCTACTCAGCTCTAAATCTTTGAGACAGAAATCTTCCATTAACACAAGGACATTGTGTTGCATGTCAGAAAAACACAACGGAAAAATGCCTCAAGTGCAAAAAAAGATTGCATGAGAAATGCTTCCTAACTACCACATACAGTAAAAATAATTTAGGACGTTAAAAAGCAACAATATATTTTGTCTTTATTTCTCCTTTTAAAAAATTTTGGTAAGTCTGTATTTTTCTAGTTTTTTTTTTGTTTTTTGTTTTGCTTTTTTATAATATTAGCTTTGAGAATTTTGATATGTTGGTTATTTGTTTATTTCTTTGTCTATTATCTGATATTTTCCTTTATTGAACGTATTTCTAATAAGTGATTGTAATTTTCTGTAAATGTATAAATTCCTGATTATAAATTATATTTTCAGCTTAATCTGTTTTATTTTGGAATTATATTTAAGTTTACTTCAGAGGTGGTGCCAGTAGTGGGCACCCATTGGGGAACCTGTCCCCCGCCCCATCGGGGTACGTTTAAAACCTCTGCCTTATGTTACCTTTAAATCATAGTGCAGTGTTTAAAAGGTTAACCACAATTACATTACATATTCCGAGTTTAATTTGTTTTTATACTTTGTTTTTGTAGCCACTTATGTTGAGAAATATATTTCACTTAAACACAATGTTCTGAATGACATTAAAATGTTTATAGCTGTGTGAGAAATCTTGAGTATTTTGTTTGAATTTGCAACCTAAAATTTAGAAGCTATTTTTGCTTAAATTTAGATTTTAACATACTCTGTTAATATGTTGTTCCCTTTCCTTCATTACTGTTGTTGTTTTCCACAAATGTAAAAAAATGCATTTTCCAATAGAAAACTATTTAATTTTGCAAGGCAGTGCTAAATAATGAGTATAAAATTATCTTGTGAAACCCGAGATAGTAAACAATAGAATATTCACAGTCTGTAGTAAGATATAAAGATATAATGTGTACATAAAAAGATAAAATGTTCTAATATTCTTTTATATTATAAAATTGTCGCAAAATAAAGTCATATATAAATAAAATTTTCAGCTTTAATGCATAGGATGAGCTTTAGATACTTGGTAACTATACAAACTACATGGAGAACAGGAATTCATTTTGCATATGTATTTATTTCTTCTCGATTTTCTTATTGCGACTCATGGAACCCGAGGATTCTGTGGAACACAGTTTGAAGACCACTGATTTATGAGATAGATTGATGAAGGATGTTGAGCAATATCGGCTATTGTCCCTTAAGTATGAGAGAAATTTTATGAAAGTATTAATAAAGCATTATTTGATGATTACCACATTTTCTAGAATCTAAGCCACACTATTTTTTCAATTTTAGTGTGACTGAAAATATTGGGTGCCGCTTAGAATCGAGGTAAAAAAATTCGTTTGGTGGGGAAATTGGAGAGTTTCTGTTCCTTTCAAAAGAAGAAGTGAAACAATCCATTCTGGCCACTTGCATTGATGACTTATAACATTCTGCTGTTTATACTAAGCGATCCTGAATTTGGCTGTCTGTTCTTAAGATTTTTTTTTAGTTTGAGTAAGATTTTTTTTTTTTGAATTTCCTAACATTACAGATATTGGTAATTGCATTGAAGTGGCGTGCTTATCCGGAGGACAGAACCCACGACCTTCGTATCTGAAACCGAGTAACTTAACCGCTATACCAAAATGATTACTCTAGTAAGGAGGTTGTTACAGGCTTATATAGATGATGCTGCTGCACACTCCCCCACCAGTGAGTCAGTGAATAGGTGAACGAACGTTATAGTTGTTATCGTGTGCGTGTTGCTTGAGCAGTTGTTGCTGTAAATGGAGAAGTTGCGTAAAATGAGTGATGAGTTTGTTTTGCTGCGCCAAGTGAGTCTGGCAAGTTAGCTGCATCAAGTAAATCTGATGAGTTTTTGGTTGCTCTTTTTGTGCCATGATAGTTCAGAAGGGTCGCCAATGAAGTGGCGCTCATTTCTGGAAGGACGGAATCCGGAACCTATGGATCTGAAACTGAGTAACTCAACCACTGTACCAAAATGATCACTTTAGTATGGAGGCTGTTACTGGCTTATATAGGTACCACCACTACAGCATCAAGAGGAGTACACTATGATGTAAGTATGAAAAGGAAGTCGATTGTATATCCAGAAAAAAAAACAGACGCCAGAAAATTTTATATGGATGAAATAAATATACGTTGATGGAGTAAACAACAAGATATTTTTGCAAATCTTCAATAAAATCTTTCACCAGACAAAAAAAAAGGATCAGATGGCATGGAAAAGATGACACATCTACTACTAATTATTCACTTCTTACTAGTTTATATGATATTTTTTAATTCTTAAGTATCGGATATCAATAAACATCTTTTTTTGCACTCTTTCTCCCCCCCCCCCCAAACAGCATGGAGAATTTGGGGTGCGCTATGAATTGATGGTAACATTTTTTCTCAAAAAATGTTGAGAATTGGGAATGCAGCTTAGATTTAAATAAATACAATATTTGTGTCAAAATAATTTTAAGAATTTTTAAAAATTTATTCTTAACTTAGATGTTTTCATGTTCTTTAAAAAATGCTCAATAATTTTTAATTTTAAATAGGAAAAAAATTTATCAAACTTAGAATTATGTAATGCATAAATTAACATTTTCAAACAAAAGAAATCTACAGCTATACAGTAGAACTAAAATATTTTCTCGAAGCAAGTACGTTAGAACAATTTTAAATTAGCACTGCACTCTTTGAAAATACGATAGCTCAGTCATAAAATTGAAAAAAAAAATTTGGGTTGCTTTTATGTATGTATATAAATATATATTTATGCTCATTTTATCACTGCATCTTACATATTTAGCTGCAACATTAAAACCATTTAATAAAAAGTAACCAGGATTTCAAAATTTTTGACAAATTTGTAAATGAAGTACAAATTTTAATATATATATATAACGATATGTAGAACATTATAACTGATCATTTTACTTCTTAAACTAATACCCTTTGCCCTTTTAATGCAACACCCAAAAAAAGTGAATGTACTCCAAATATTTTGTGATCAATTTGGTTTGATTTTTCTATAGTATCGCATTGTAAAGCAATATAAAGGCTACTTGATGATATATGATGGACCTTGTATATTTGAGCCTCAGTCAAACAATAAGAACTTAACCCACTTGCCAAACTTCCACACTACACCAACATGAGGACTTCAAACCGCGACAGATTTAACAACCGGTTTTCCAGTGAACAGGACTTGGAATACACAATTCTAAACTAGCTACAAGTTTGCGACGTCACTACTCGGCTACCGTGATGATTTTGTGATTAACTATTGTCAAGGGAGACTTAAAAAATAATTTTCAACTTCAAAGTTACTTAGTAAATCCTAAGTACAACAAATAAAGGTAGGCCTTTCAATTAATTCATGTATTCCAATGGAAATAATATGTAACTCTTTCTGATATCAAATCTTTTTATGAATCTTTAATCTTAAAGAAAGAAGAGAAACTAGTATTAAAAATTGAAAAAGTTCTTGTAAGCAATGTTTTTGAAATGTCTGTTTTAAAAATGTAAAAAATTAAGTTCTATTTTTAAAAATTTTTGGCTTTTGAAACAGCTTTTTTAAGAATTATTTTCACCTTTTCTTTTTATTAATAATTTACCATTTGTAATTTTTTTTTATTATGGTCTTTTCTGGGCATTCTTAAAAAATCAAAGAAAGAGCAAAAGCAAAGAAAAATGCATTGCTCATTGACAGTATAAGCAGGGACGTTAAGGCATGGACCAACTAGGCTGGAACTCAGGGCCTTGACCACAATGGGGACTTTGTCACGTTCTCGATTCAGCCTTAATAAGATCATGATTCAAATAATTTCAACAATCAAATGTTTTTCCAGTTGTATTCTCCAAAATACTAGGAATTTCGGACGATATGTCAACTAGCTACATGCGAGGACTGTTGTTCATGTATAAGCCTTGGCCTACCACCATACACCATTGTTACTCCTTCAGTCAAAAGGTGGCAGTCGGTCGAGCCGGTTTTGTGCTATTGTTTTGGGTTATTGTTGATATGAGTATTTGACAACATATGCTATGTACTGTAATTTAAGGGTCATATGTGGGGCCCACATTTGCACAGGGGTCCAGGGCAAGGGCGTAGCAACCACCGTATCAGCTGTATTTCAATGATACGGAGCCCCAACATTTGTAAGCAAGAAATCCTACGATATTAATGGACCCTTAACAAGAACTACAAGGAATTTTTGATACAGGGCCCTCTTAGAACTAGCTACACCTGTGACCAAGGTCCACAAGAAGTCCCTATAAAGTTATCGAATGAAGTTTTTTTTTTGAAAGTCGAAACTTGTTGTTCCTAAATGTCACCAATGATAAGGAATGCATGCAATGTTGGTGAAAAATGTCCTCACCCAATTATGGACAATAGAAGGAAAGTCATAAAAAGGGCCAGGGAAAGTTGTAAACTGCTGTTTGTAAAAAATGCAACACCATGAAGGAATCATCAGAATTAAAGGAAATTTAATGCACAAACGACTTGTGTTAGTACAAATAAATGACGAAATTTTCAAAGCAAAAAAAAATAGCATTAAGTGTTTGAAATCAATATTTGGTGTAGCCACCACGCGCTGCTATAGGACATGGCATAGATTTGAATGTCTGCTTGTGGAAGAGAATTCCATATTGTTTGTATTCTCTGCAAAAGTTCGTCTTTTGAAGCTGCAGGACACAAATCATGAGCGAGAGGCCGGCCTACGAAATCCTACACGTGCTCAATAGGCGACATATCCGGCGAATAAGCAGGCCAAGGAGGAAGTTGCATGCGTTGGGCTGAACAAAAGTCTCACAGTCTTTGCAACAACTGGGTGTGCATTATCCTGCTGAAAGATAGCTCCAGGGATGTTTAAGGAAGAGAACAACTTCAGGTTGTAGCACTTCATGGATGTACCTGTTGCTAATGAGATTCCCTCAATTCGTAGCAAATTGGATTGTCCATGATGCGAAATCGCACCTCAAACCATATCTCTGGGTGTTACGCTACTATGTTGCTTGATAACACACTCTGGAAGGCTGCGTTCACCGGCATAGCATCTAACACGAATGCTCCCGTCATGGTCCCAAAAATTGAAGCGTGATTAGTCTGAAAAGACAACTTGGTTCCAATCAGCATGCTAAGCTCTGTGATTATGAGCCATCTGTTGGTGCTGTTTTGTAACCTCATCAGAAATAACATAGAATAAATTTAAAATTAAAAAATAAAATTTAATGAATTAATATTTGTAAAAACTGTATGAATTTTCAAGTGTCATCCACTACAAATTTTAAAGAAATGTATTTGAGCTTAAGTGGATGAATAAAATTATTTAATTAACAATTGAAAATTTTAACAATATATGTAAATAAATAAATTTCGGGAGCGAGTGAACTAATAGTAGGAATTGAGTAGACAAAAAATGTAAAAGTTTAACTTTTAATTCTGAAAAATTTCTGATTAATTTTTTTAAAAATCAACTTGTTCAGCTAAAGCATTATCTGCAGTCAATGTAGCTAAACCATTTAATGTATCATAAAGAGTTGTGGATTATAACAATTTTTTATTAATTATAATTTTGAGAAACTCTTCTCTCCATTTGCTACACTTATTGACAAAGAGCAAAATTTTTAACTGAATAGATAGATTTGGTGCAATTTTTAAAGTTGAAATAAGTTTTAAAACTTCAATTGGGACTTTTTTTTTATCTAATAAAAGCCGAAACTGACATTATTTCATCTGCTAGATAAAGCATGTTTACATCCACTGATTCTCCATCGGTCAACATTATTTCTAAACTTCTACTGGGTTTAGTTAATATTTTAGAGGTGTCATTTAAATTGTGCATATTTTATAAAAACTAAAGACACAATTGCGGTGGGCACTCATTAAATTAAATCTACATTTTAAGGCGTTAATTGCTTCGTAAATTGTTAAATGCAAAACTTTGTTTTGAATTTTATTTTGGGACTTTTCACCAAACCATCCCGTGTTTCATAAACAAAATGAATATTTTTTCATCGAACTCAATGACAGGGCTGCGCCACCTCAAGATTAGCAGGTATGTGAATGGCATTGGCCAGTTCTCTGGTATCAGTAGAATATTTCATCAAAAGCCACATCCAACTGATAATCTTTAAAAAAATCTTAACAATTTTTAAGAGCTCAATAGCAGATGGTAGATTGCAGTCTTTTGCCTACAATAGCTTGCATATTGGATTTATATCATTTAAGATTTTATATCAAATAATAATTGAACATAGTAACTTGAACTGTTCAAGAGAGTTTAATAATCCAGAGATCTTGTCTCTTAAAGAGTTGTCAGTTTCAGCATTACTATGAAAACTAAATAAAACATCATAAATGCCTCCTAGTTGATACCTTAAAAGTTTTATAGCCTCTATTCTGCATCGTCTCTGTGTTACACTTACAAGGGGTGGGCACGACTAAGAAAATTCATTTGGGAGCTATACTTTGCTTAACAGTAGTACTCTTTTACGGTGTTCAACCCTCAATGTATTAACGCCGAATGGCCTGTCAATTCGGAGAAAATAGCCTTCAAAATTCATGCTTAGCTTATATAAAATTAAATGTTCAAAAGCATGGATGATAGTGTAACTGCTTCCTATGCGCCTGGCCAAGGGCAGCACCTCCTAGATACAAGGCCTAGGCATTCAAAATGAGATTGGCTTGTGATGTCACACATAGTAGGGATAGAAAACCTGCTTGAATTCAAGTTAGATCAGTTTATACTCACCTACGCCATTTTGGTGCTTGTGTCTGTGCAATTTGCTGCTTTTTTCACATTTTTATTGTAGATTTTCAGTTAATTTTGACGATTCTGAATAAGTTTACAAAATGGTCTACACATGCCTTGTACCGAATCGCAATAGCAATTATAAAGGTACTGGAACATTACAAATGTTTAGACTACCAAAAGAGGACACCCTTCGAATTAAAATGGATCCATGCTTTATCACGAGAAAAGATTTTGCTCCATCAAAGTATTCAAAGGTAAGTTATTTAACTTTATACTATTTATGGAAACTATAATACTATCTTAATTTTAAAAGTCAACAAAGTAAATTTATTTTTAAAGTTAATTTTAAAAAGAACTTTTAATAGTTGTTTGATAAGACATTGGAAAATGTACTCATTTCTTTTTCTTCATGTGAGTTTCTTAACATGATAATTACATTGGTAATTCATTTTTATTTATCTATCATATTGTTTATCAAATATTTTGTAGCCCTAAAAAAATTCATATTTTTAAAAATGAGCCCAAACAAGCATTGTTAATGAGACAAAAACGTTTTTGCTATTGCAAACCAATATTTTTGTGTCATTTACTAAATATCTTTTCACAGAATCAACGAAAGTACCTTAAGTATTAATTGTGTGTAAGCAAAAGAAAGCCCATTATATGATACAGAGCTCATAGTCAATGTAAATATGGACATAAGCAACCATTTATTAAATAGTTTGTACATTAATATGATGTAAGATACAAAGTGCATAACTCATTCACAAAAAAAAAGAAGCTAAAAACAGACACATGACTGAGTGTTAATGTCACAACGTTAACCTGAAGTATGATTGCTATGACAGTAGATGTCGGAGAAGACACCACATTTAGAGATATTGAGTACCAATTTCTAAGCCCTTGACAACAACACTGACAGTTTCTTTTCTAGAATTGTTTGCATTAATATAGACTATGTGGTGTCCCGACAAGAAGGATTTCATCATATCAAGTTTGCTTTTATGACAACCATTTGCTGGCAAAATAAACAAAAATTTCACTAAATCAAAGAGGAAAAAAAAAATTTGTTCGAATTTTGTATATAAGCGTTGCCAAAATTTTTGTTGTTGTTATATCAAAATTTTTAGGGTATTTCCAACGAAAGTTACATTCAAAATTACAAAAAATCAAATCATCAGAGAAATTTTTGTTAATTCTAAGAAATCTTTTCTGTCAATGCAAAACAATATATATATATATATATTTTAATTTTAGGTTTGTGAATTACACTTTGCTGATGGACGCAATACAAAGGAACACAGAAGCTTATGACGAAAAAACTGGGGAGAAGATATGTGTATCCTAAAAGTGTTGTAGACTACAAAATTTTGCTGTGCCATTAATTTTACCAAATTTCCTGAAATATATTTCAAACTCTACGAATCCCATTCAAGAATCTCCTAAGGAGAGACTGTAAATATTAATAAAGGAGCACTTACAACGCTCATTCCTAGAAATCATTAACTCCAAGGAAGAATTCGAAAAAAGTAAATCATTTACGTCACTTCCAGAGCTAGTCGAGCATTTTAATGCAGAGAAGCTTTAGGACATATGTACTGTTGTTTGTAAAAAAGATCTAGTAATAACTATGATGCTATTATAAATAATTAGATTGGTCAATACACATAGGTCAAACAATGATAGATCAACTTGGTAAGTAGAAATTTCCTGTAAAAGTTAATAATGTTGTAGCTGAAAATAAAATATTACATGAACTGGCTCTCAGTGTAGAAATGAAAAGCTTCCATGATTTTCATACAGCATTTGGTTTTATTCTTAATCTTTTAGAAAGTATGTTTTCAGATTTAGATGATAAAAAAAAATTGTACTCCATTTCTTAATTGACCAGCTGAAATTTTTAACCTGTAACAAGTTTTGTTTTAGATATTCCTCTGGAATGATGATTTTTTTTGTATATTACAATCCATATCTCCTCTTCCCTATGCATTCCCTAAATTCAGGATATCTCAAAATTCACCATTCTAGAACTTTTCGCAAACTTTGTTCATCTTTAAAAACTAATCCTCAAACAGAACAATCAAATGAAAACTTTCTAGCATACATGGGGAAAAAAAGTAAACATCCTAAAATCTGTTGACAAAACTGTCGTACTGATGCTTGACAAAATCCATTTAAAACTATATTTAGATTGTAAAAGGGTAATATTCTTGGGATGGCATATAACAGTGAACAAGTTTCTACTTCAGCATATGTGTTCATGATTCAAAGTCTTTGTTCTCCTCTTAAAGAAGTAGTTCATATAGTGCCTGGGGAAAAAATCGATGGAGAAAAATTGTTTGCTGTTGTTAAAAAAACTATCGTAGAACTTGATGGTATAGGATTCAAAGTTATAGGTGTAGTTTCTGACAATAATTCTATAAATCGAAAAGCAATGTCCAACTTTTCTGTTCCTCCGAAATTGAGCACTGTATATCCACATCCTTCTGATCCTTCCAATCCTTTATTTTTTGTTAATGATTCAGCACACATTTTTAAATGCATTCGTAACATTTGGATTAATCAAAAAAATGCAGGTCATGTTTTTATTTTCCAGATTTCGAAGATCATAATAAGTTTCCATTATTAGAAGCAAATTTATCTACACTTAAACAACTACATGACATAGAAAGTAATAATTTAGTAAAGTTTGCTTATGGTTTAACTTTGAAGGCTTTATGTGTTCTACAAATCTTGAAAAACAAAATGTGAAACTTGTGCTTAAGATATTTAATAACTTTGTTATTCAGGGGTTTCAACTATTAGGAGAACAACATAAACTAATTAGTTATGAATTAACATCAATTTTTATTTCTTTAATTTGTACATGGTGGAAAATTGTTAATCTTAAAACACATTTAAAAGGACAACATTTGCTTGATGCTTATCAACAACCAATTACTTTATCTCCAGACAACAAAGCATGTCAATTCTTTTGTGAAATTTTGTCATGGTTAAACTCGTGAAAGGAAAAAGATTGTACTACTGGCACCCTTACTAAAGAAACACATCTTGCTTTTATTCATACCACATACGCTTTACTTGAAATGTAAAAATATTGCATTAATAAATTAAAATTTCAGTATTTTCTTCCTGGAAAAATTTAAATAGATGCGTTAGAAAGTCGTTTGGAGAAATATAGGACCCTTTCAGGTTCTCAATATTTAATATCAATTCGACAGCTTCATGAAGTAGAAGGTAAGCTAAGAATGCAAAATTTTTTACCTCTGACTTTGGTTTCAAGCGCTTATGTCCAGTCATCAGTATGGCATAATTTTAGTATTACACTATCTGAAAAAGATTTTCTTGATACTCAGCCATATCTACCTGCCTTAACTTATTTAATTGATGTTTGTGCTAGAGCAGCTCTTAAAAAATTAAAATACGACTTGTTCCAAATCACTTGTTCTTAATAAAACTTTTGAACTAAATTCTAACTATAATTTAATACGTAACTTAGAGGAAGTTTATTGTGGCCTTCCCCAGATGTCGTTACAGTGGTAGTCAATAATTATATACTAGTTCAGAAACTTCTTTCTAATGATTATGGAAATATGTTCCTTAAACAAAATAATCAACGTCAAATTGGCTCAGAAATATCGATCAGCTTGATAAATTCAAATGAATTTTTTTATATGGTGAACCTTGTAACTATGATCATGCTTCTGATTTAATTTTAAAGCATACTATCCACACTTCTACAAATGCATTATTACATAACTACTGTAGTGGAAAAAATGATATTAAAAAATTTGAAAGAAAGAAAAGAAAAATACATACTTTATTAGCTAAATAAATTACATGTATTTTTATGTATATGCATTATTTCTCTCTCTCTCTATATATATGTATATTTATTTAGGTATATATCTGTGCATGATTTATTTTTAAAATGTTTTTAACTCATTTTACGATGACTTGTTATATTGTTTTTTGTATGAAATTTATTTTTTGGTAATTTTTAATGCTGTTATTGCAGAGAGTGAATTTTTGTTAATTACTGTGAATGATACCAATAAAGTTTTACAACATATTTAATTTGCATTTGTAACAATGCATAATTGAAGAACTACTTTTGGCAGAAAAGTAACTGAGAAACAGCTAAGTAAATTGTGTAATCTATTTTTATGGGTATATTTATTTTCCTGTATATATTTGGTAGTTTTTAATGCTGTTATTCCAGAGAGTGAATTTTTGTTTATTACTGTATATGGTACCAATATAAATATTTACAACATATTTAATTCACATTTGTAACAATGTATAACTGAATAACTACCCCCCCCCCCTATGGTAGAAAAAGTACATTGACAAACAGCTAAATAAATTGTGTAATCTATTTTTATACATGTATTTATTTTCCTGTATATATCTATAACTACATTGGTATAGATTTGTTTCAAAAATATATTTTAAATTTATTTTATAATTCTTTATGGTTGTGATTGTATTTGATACCAATAAAGTTACTGTTTTTAAATTTTTTTTTTTTTTCTGTTTTAAAAGCTATTTCTAATTTTATTTTCCTTTTTGCAACTATTCTGAATAAAACTAAGAAAATAAATTTTAAAGCAAAGAAATAAGCACAGTTTTGTAAAAAAATATACTATTAGAAAAGGTTCTTATGATTTGCTACAATGTATTAAATGTGTTTATGTTCGTCGCAACGCGCGTTCGTCGTAAATTCATCGATAATCACATACTTGCAATTAATATTTAAATAGGTAAACTAAAATTTTTTTTACTCTAATGTTTTATGTACATGAAACACAATTTAATGATTAACTTACAATTTTTTAAATTTTCAGTATGTCTGTTGAGTTTAATAGCAAAAATATTTTAAAAAAATGCATCTGAAAAGTTCCGTAGGCGATGGACGATGTCTCCCTACTAGTAGTGACGTCACAAATCAGTGTCGAGTCCTTTTGTATATCTAGGAGATGTTGCCAAGGTTACAGTCACAGGATCATTTTTTTTTCAATTCATTTAATTATTTTTACAATTAAATAAATTTATTTGAAGAAGTTTTTTTTGTTGTTGTTATTTTAGCTCATTATTTTAAAAAGTAAAATAATTACTGTAATTATGTAAATATTTATATTTTATTAATGTAACGCACGGTATAGTTCCAAGACCGAAATGTAGGTGCCGCCATTACAGTATTGTCTTGGAACGGAAGTGTGACTGTACGAAACACTAGTATCGTCAGAGAGAGTTTGGATCTGGACAAGCGTGTGTCCCCATTTTCGATGTCCAATCCTGGACTATGTAAACTTTACTTATTTTCACTTATTTTCTCTAAATGTTTGTCTTGTAATTGTCTAAGTGTCTGTTCTTTGTAACTGTGCTATCTTGTATCATTAAATATATTAATTTACCCCGAGATTCTATTAATTACTTTTGGTTACCCCAAGTAATGACGCAAGCGGCAGCTACAATTGGCGCCTAAACGTCGGCCCGACCCAGCTCTCTCTCGCTTTTTTTCCCCACAGCCTTAGAGGTGGAAGTGTTTGTCATCTCGACAATAAAAGGATTCGCACCCTGCGAATGAATATTTTCATCTAGAAAACCTGTTAACAGATAAGTGTTATTTATTCTAAATTACCAGGCTCTGTATTGTGTGTGTGTATAAGATTATTATTATTATTCGTAGTATATATTGTGTGTTACAGGAAAATAACATAATTGAATTTAAAGTTGATATTCATTTGTCAGTTTTCCTAATCTTTTGAAAACGAAATTTTCATTCTATCGGTTGATCTGATTAAAGCTATTTGAAGGTTAATTATTTATGGGAGCATATTTTCTTCCTAATTAAGAATTTTATGCTAATAACACGTATATGGTTTTGTTATCAAGAAATTATTGCAATTCTTATAATAATTTTTTTTTCTGTTCTTTTTATGCCTAACATAAAAATAATTCTTTTGAAAGTATATGATTGATTACGAAGTATTACTATATAACATTTGAAACCTTGTATGTTATTGATAAAGTATTTACATTTCTGTTTTTATTTAAAATTTTTGGAAAATATTTTCAAGTACTTCTACTAAGTGTAAACAAGTTTGTACTATTGATAACTTCAGTGAATGAATTAAATTATGAACGGTATTTCTATTTAAACGTATTTGAATTGTTTTTATTAATCCATTTCATGTTAACTGCTGAAACTCCTTTTGATTAATAATAAGTATTATATAAATATTATTATTTTGGTTTTGATGTACTAAATTAGAAGATAGTTGATATTGAAGAATTTGTTTTATTTTAATATCATTAATAATGATTTGTAAATTAATTATCACATTTTGAAATTAGAGAATTTTATTGTCATTCAGCTAGTGTACATTATAGTATAGAGTATCTTTTTTATATGTAACAGAAATTTTCAGATTGCATAAATATTGTTTGACTATAATATTTCCAGATCTCAGAATTGATAGTTTTGAATGAACTTTTTCATTAACTTTAATTGAACATTAATTAGCGAAATTTGAAATAGACTAAAAAACGACAAAAAATGGCTTTTTTGGGAAGGTCCAGAAAAGAGGATTTAAGGATGTTGGCAACAGAATTGGGTCTGGCTCCGTCGGACAATCTCAAAATTATTGAACTAAAAGATCTCATAACCAATAGTGATGGATATGATGAGGAATTCGTCAAAGATGTGCTCAACGTCATTGTAGAAGAACGTACAACAACAGAAAAACAAAAAGCTATGTGACTGGAGGATAAACAGAAAGCTGTGGCTGTGGCCCAACAACAAGAAAGAGAATTCGAACTGGAAAAGTTGAGAATTCAACTTGAAATGCAGAAGCTGTCACAAGCACCTGTTGTAAGCCAACAGTTAGAAAACCCGAAGCTTGAGTTAAATAGAATTATCCCGAGATTCAACTCAAAAGAAGATGAAATGGGTCTATACTTGACAATTTTTGAACGTCAAGCGAAGTTCTTGAACATTCCTGAAAAAACTTGGACTGCATACCTGATTGGCTTATTGCCACCTGATATAGCTCAGCTCATCGCAAGAGAAGATGAAGATGATGCTCAAAACTATGAAAAGGTAAAAGGAATGCTTCTCAAAAGATTTCGAGTTACAGGAGATAAGTTTAGGCAGTACTTCTCCCAACAGTAGAAAAACTCGGATGCAACATGGCGAGACTTTATTTCGAATTGAATTCTTATTTTGAAGGTTGGATCAAAGAATTGAAGATAACCACGTTTGATCAACTTAAAAGTCTAATAGTTGCTGATCAAATAAAAAGAAAAACTCCAGCAAATATCAAAGAACACTTTCTGGATATTTGGGCTGATTTGAACGATCCTTTGGAATTGGCTGAGAAGTTGGACGCATATGACAGCCTAAGGCCTGTAATGAAAAATAATCCAAATCAGACTTTCAAGAAGAAAGAAGAATTCAGGAAACCCTTTCCAATAAAGAAAAGTCAACCTGTTGGAGGATACCATGATAACCACTCCCAGGACTCTCTAGAACAGTGCCTAGATTCCCAAGTTCTAGGACTGAAGGAAGAAAGCCCATACAGTGTTACGGATGTGGGACTCCTGGAGTCGTCAAATCAAAGTGCCCTACCTGCACGAGAACAAATGAAATAGAAACAGAAGTGAACTGTATGACGTTATTCAACTTGAACTCAGACTTGTATCCCTCAAGTGTGATTGTTCTCAAAATTTTTGGTGAAAAGATTGCTGTATGTGCTGATACTGGTGCTTCCCATACCATTGCAGGTGAGAAGCTATTTAAATTCCTACAAGAGCACGGTATCACCTTTACGAACAAGGTGATTTCCTTTATGATGGCTGATGGAATTCGGCAGACCATTACAGCTCTGAGAACTGTCGTCGACCTGTATATTGCGGGCAAAGTTATTCCAACAGAATTTCTAGTATTACCTGAAGCAAAAGGGAATAAGACTTTGTTAGGACTGGATTTCCTCAATGTAGCTGGAATCGTTCTTGACGTCCAGGGTGGAAAATGGCATTTTTCCGAAAATCCTCGGAAACAGTACATATTCTTCAAAAAGACTTTAAAAGATTTGAACATCAGTGCGTTCGACCTTCGAGAGGATGAGGCTAAACATCTATCTCGAGAACAGGCAAGAAAACTAAATAAACTCCTGGACAAAAATGAGACATGCTTCCAACCGGGGGAGAGCCCATACCATTTATCGAGCACCGTATTGACACGGGTGATCACCCCCAATAGCAACGTCTCCCTACAGGATGAATCCTATCAAGAAAGGGATTTTGAAGGAACAGATCGAAGAACTGCTGAAGCAAAATATAATTGAAGAATGCGAGTCTCCCTACGCCGCACCTGTGGTACTTGTTCCTAAACCAAATGGGAAAGTACGTCTCTGTGTCGACTACAGGAAGTTGAACTCTGTTACGAAAGTGGATACCTACCCCTTACCACGAATGGATGATCTATTGACTGAAGCTACACCGACATCCTACATGTCAACAATTGATTTGCAATCAGGCTACCATCAAGTAAAGGTTGCTGATGTTGACCAGGACAAAACTGCTTTCATTTGTCCTTTTGGAACTTACCGCTATTTACGTATGCCCTTCGGCCTACGGAATGCTCCGGCCACCTTTCAAAGATTAATTGACAAGTTTCGAAGTGGCTTGAAAAATGTTTTCGCACTTTCTTATCTAGATGACATCATTGTCCTTTCAGAAACATTTGACAAACATCTGGAAGATCTCGAAAAAGTTTTTGAAAGACTCTCTATCTTTAAACTTCATGCAAACCGAGATAAATGTCGCTTTGCCTGTGACCGTGTGAAATATCTGGGATTCTGGATAACGAAGGATGGAATTGAAGCTGACCAAGAGAAGATCTCTGCTATTCAAAAAATTCCAGCCCCTACCAATGTGAAAGAAGTCCAATCTTTACTACAAACCTGCTCTTGGTTTCGTCGATATGTCCCTAACTTTGCTGACATAGCACGCCCGCTTAGTAGCCTCACTAAGAAGAAAGTGGAGTGGCACTGGGGTCCTGAGCAACAAGAATCCTTTGAGACGTTGAAGATGCGCCTAATGACTTCTCCTCAAAACCTTTCACCATCCGCACTGACCAAGTAATTATGCCTTGGGAGCAGTCCTTCTCCAAGGAAGTGGCGCCGATGAACATGTCATCGAATATGCAAGTCGTCTGATGATCCCAGCAGAGCGAAACTACTCTACAACCGAGCGGGAAGCCTTGGCGGTAGTGTGGGCTTTAGAGCAGTTTAGAGGCTTCGTAGAAAATCAGCAAATCTTCCTCGCGTCAGATCATCAACCTCTTAAATGGCTGTTAAGTATAAAGTCACCTTCTGGCCGTCTGGCAAGATGGGCCTTGAAAATTCAATCCTTCAACCTGAAGATTGATTATACCCCAGGAAAAGCTAACGTAGTAGCTGACATGCTGTCAAGACCATCGTACACTAAAGGCGCAGCCTCTGATGTGTGTGCCATCACTGTTGACATGCCATCCAGGAAGTCCAGTGACATTATAAAGGGACAGCTAGAGGACGAAGAACTGAGGAAAATTATTGACTGCTTTGAGAGCATGGACAAAGATGAAAACTTTGCCAACTACACCGGTCGTGGATACTTAATGAACCAGGGTATCTTATATAGGTATTCACCTAAGAGTGAAGAAGAAGCTCAACTTGTAGTTCCTACACAAGAACGAGAAAGAATCCTTCAAGAGTACCACGACGCCCCGACAGCCGGTCATTATGGTGTAGAGAACACTTACAAAAAGATTGCATCCAGATATTATTTTCGAGGTATGAAAAAGTTCATCTCAGATTACATCAAGACTTGTCCTGAATGCAATCGCTATAAACCAACAAACCAAAAACCAGCAGGACTCTTGAGAACACCCGCCTACGCCCAAAGTTTCGAGACGCTGGCCATCGATCTCTTTGGCCCTCTTCCGGAAACTCCCACTGGCAAGAAGTGGATCTTTATTGTTGAAGATACAAGTACCAAATGGGTAGAACTCTTTGCTCTTGCTGAAGCCACTGCTGAAAATTGTGCCAAAACACTAATTGAAGAAGTATTCCTAAGATATGGTCTTCCACGAAGACTAATAAGTGACAACGGGCCACAGTTCATAAGTACTGTCATGCAGCTAACTTGTGACTTGCTAGATATTACGCAAGACCTCATCCCCGTCTACCACCCGCAAGCGAACCCATCGGAACGTAAAAATCGTGACTTGAAGCCTAGACTAGCGATTCTGGTGGGGGAGGAGCATTTGGCTTGGGAGGATAAGTTACCTCTAATTCGTTTCGCAATGAATACTTCAGTATGCGACACTACAGGGCACACGGCTGCGTACTTACAATTTGGAAGACAGTTGAGAACATCGGACGATATCAGGCATGATCTTCGACAAGTTATTGATAATGATAACTTTGTACCGGAAATCACTCTGTACCTCAAAAGGTTGGCCAATTCCATCTTGGATGTCAAAGATAGAGTTGAGCAGAAACAGGATTATCAAAAGGAAAACTTCGATCGACGACGACGAAGAAAATATTATAAACCTGGTGACAAAGTTTGGGTGACCATTCATCCCATAAGCCGTAACAACAGGAGTAGGAAATTCATGCCCAAGAGAGAAGGTCCTTACCTCGTCATCACCTTGAGATCACCAGTAACATATGA
The DNA here is from genome assembly GCA_019973975.1 of Trichonephila clavata. Lineage (NCBI taxonomy): Eukaryota > Metazoa > Arthropoda > Arachnida > Araneae > Nephilidae > Trichonephila > Trichonephila clavata. Next base: position 35,123 of record BMAO01011251.1, read on the forward strand.
GATTTCCGACCCAGCCAACCCTGACCAAGTATTTGGAACTTATCATATTTCTGCCTTAAGGGTCCCGTAGACAGAAATTCCAACTCTAAAACGATGAAAGCGCCCTCTTCTGGGAGGGGAGAATAGGCGTTTCTATAGAAAGGGCCAAGTACTCATGAGTACTGGTCTTAATGATCGGAGGTAAATAGTTCCTTCATAAAAGATAAATTATATGCCTTTTTTTCTTAATTTTCAATATTTTCTTGACTTTGAAATAAACATTTTTTTTCAAGCTATTATTTTTCCAAATTTGCATTTACTTGATCCCATATTCTGATATGTTCTGACAGCTGTCATGATGAAAGAAAATGACGTCACAGAATCATACAAGCCTCTTCTACAACAGTTGAGAGAGGGATTCTAAGTGCAAAGGGAGCTCGAGACAGGAAACTCCCCCCCCTCTCTTTCGCCTTCTATTTTTGTTCTTGGAGGGTCCAGTTTACAACCAACTGACCCCTCTTTTACTGCCCACCCCATGGCAGTTTTCAATTACATGAAAACTGTGCCTGACGTTCTAGTTATACAAAGAAACTGCTTTTTTTAAGCTGTTTCGTTTCTGTTTTGAGAAACATCAGTTTTTCATTTGAATTTTATAAAAATATAAGTTTTAGTTAAGGCAGAAACCTTTATATATATATATATATTTCTGTACATTCAAAACAATTTTCTGTGCTATTCTTCAATATTAAATTGCATCAAAATCCTTTTTTAAACAGTTTAACGACAAGAGAAATTTATAAATTAATTGAATGAATAGTGTAATGCGATTTAAATTATTCTCTTTCCTGAAATATTTCAGGTCAGTTCTTTATTTCCGATTCAGTTCAATAATTTTATTTAAAAACGGTTTAAGACATGTAACAAAAAAAAATCTTATATAAATTTAATAAAGTACAGTGGCGTAACTACCAATGGGCTAGGTGGTGCCGTGCACTCTGGGCTAACTGGGCTAGGTGGTGCCCTTGAGCTCAGGGGACCCTCGCGCCTTGACCACCAGGCAAGTCGAACTAGCGATAATTTCTCCCATAATTGAGATATAAATATAAAAATTGTTACATAGCTATAATCATGGCAACTCCGTTGAAAGTAATTTCAAACTTGTAAGGAATTCCCTAAATTCTTTTCTTTGTTTATATTGTATTGCGAATTTTACGTATTAAAAAAGTTTATATTATTTTTCATTTTTCTAATTTTTACTTGAAAATAAACATCAAGTTCCATGAAATGTCTTACCATACATCTAAAAAAATCTACACAGAGAGCTATTTCTCTTGGTCATTTTATTTTTATAACAATATGATTCATAATAAGCTATTTTCCTGTTTCAATGTTTCGCACTCTGGTATCTGCAACAGACTGATGTAATTTGACCCTCCTCTGTTTTTCGTGTGTTTTATTTAAATAATTATGATAATTTGTATTATATTTTCTTGTTTGTACATATTCTTTTTATCATTTCCTATCTATCACATGTCAATCGAACCTGGGTAATCACTAAATTCACAAGGAAACTCATATGCATACATGTAGTAGTTTGTAGCTTTGCTTTCCTATGTTCTGCAGAGCTTGACACAGGGTTGATGTGAATCAGCTTTGTATATGTATATATATAAAATACTCTAATATATTTTTAATTAATAAAACTCCACCAATATTCTCTCTTTTTTGCACCAAGACTTTGGATACCTAGCTACGCCACTGATAAAGTATATTGAGTATTGGTTTTGGACCCACACAGTTTTTGGAAGAACAGTTTTAGTGTTGGAATTTCTAATATAAATTCAGTTACAAAAAAAAAAAGGAACGAGTCTTACAGTAGTCGCATATGATGTGTAACATCTGACATGTTATCCTGGTAAATACGCAATAGTAACATAAATCCTGAAAAAATTAATCGGGTATGATTGGAAATAATTTTCTATCGAATAATTTTATCTTTAATGAAATTTTATTTAATTAACAAGAGTCATGTAATTTTTTATCAAAAATAAATATTCTTGTTCAATTTGGGGAACACACACACCATAGACTTATGATGACTAAAATATGATACATATACTTGAGATTTTAAAGTATTTAATAACCTTTGAAAAACAATGTCAATAACAGTACCACTGTTAGCTGTCGATATATTTCGGTTTGTTGTCATTTCGAGCTTGAGCTCATCATTCAAAAAGCTATGAGCGGACAATCGTAAAGTTACCTGACTGACAAACAGATTTGGTAAAGCAGTAATTGGTTCGGCCGTTTGTTTCTGAGAGATTTGTGTTCGTTGCAACAACAACAACAAAAAAAATCCTGCTGCGTGAAGTTGAATTTTGTGCAATTCTTTTCGACTGTTCTCCTTCAGTTTTTTATTTTTTTTCTCACGTTTCTTTTGTCGAAAATCTCCCATACATTCTGCTTTTGATTTACCCGTCTCGGCAAATTACAAAATCGTTTTAAAGTTATTGTATTCCAGATTTTAATTTCAATTAACTTTTTTCACCAATCATACTAAATATTTTTTTATTTATCACACTAATGTTATATTTTTAATATCACAAACCAAAACAGCAATATATTTTATAAAAAAACAATAAAAAGAATTTAAATCAGCATTTAAAACCGTGGAGGATTATATACCATAATGACTAAAGACGCGAGATTCCCAAGTTCAATAAAGGTCATGAAGAATACAAAGAAACTGTAAACTCAAGTGTCATTCTCGCTATCGGATCTTGGCTTAGAACAGGGATAGCCAACTCAAATGACCTTGCGGGCCACTTCGGAAAAACATTATAATCCTGCGGGCTGTAAACAAAAATTATGTACCTTTATATTATATATAGACCCATCACAGACATTTATTGGAATGCAAATTTAAAACGGAATGAATTATTATTGATTTCATTATTTTTCATCTATACAAGCATTGATAATTTATAATAATAATGCAAGGATCAAATATGTCTAACTCTAGCAATAGGCAGCGCGATGGAGTTACAGGAGTACAAACTTTGAAATAAACATTTTTTTCAAGCTATTATTTTTCCAAATTTGCATTTACTTTATCCCATTTTCTGATGATTATGTTCTGACAGCTGTCATGATGAAAGAAAATGAAGTCACAGAATTTTGCAAGCCTCTTCTACAACAGTTGAGAGAGGCAATCTAAGTGTAATCGGAACTCGAAACAGGAAACCCTCTCTTTCGCCTTCTATTTTTGTTCTAGGAGGGTCCAGTTTACAAGCAGCTGTGACTATTCATATGACAACTGACCCCTCTTTTACTGCCCATCCATGGTACATGAAAATTGCTGCTGACATTCTAGTTATACAAGGAACACACTGCTTTTTTTTACGCTGTTTCTTTTCTGTCTGAGGAACATTAGTTTTTCATTTGTTAGATCTACAACGATAATTAAATATCTTCAATGAGTACGAAATAAGGAATATTCGAATTTTGTAAAGTAATTAATTTTATAAAATATAAGTTTTAGTTATAAGGCAGAAACCTTTATATGTATATTTCTGTACATTCAAAACAATTTTGTGTGATATTCCTCAATATTAAATTGCATCAAAATCCTTTTTTAAACAGTTTAATAAAAAGAGAAATTTATAAAAATAATGGAATGAATAGTGTAATGTGATTTAAATTTTTCTCATCCTGAAATATTTCAGAGAGAGAGCAGTTCTTTGTTTCCGATTCAGTTCAATAATTTTATTTAAAACGTTTTAAGACATTGTAACAAAAAAAATCTTATATAAATTTAATAAAGTACAGTGACGTAACTACCAATGGGCTAGGTGGTGCTGCACCGGTCCCTTGAGCTCAGGAGGCCCTCGCGCCTTGAACACCAGGCAAGTCGAACTAGCGATAATTTCTCTCATAATTGAGATATAAATATAAAAGATTGTTACATAGCTGTAATTATGGCAACAGCTATTTCTTCTTGGTAATTTTATTTTTTATAACATTATGATTCATAATAAGCTATTTTCCTGTTTCAATATTTCGCAATCTGGTATCTGCAACAGACTGATGTAACTTTGACCCCCTCCTCTGTTTTTTCGTGTGTTTTATTTTAAATAATTATAATAATTTTGTATTATATTTTCTTGTTTATGCATATTTTTTTTATCATTTCCTGTCTATCACGTGTCAAATCAAAGCTGGGTTATCACTAAATTCACAAGGAAATTCATAGGCATATATGTAAGTAGTATGTAGCTTTGCTTTCCTATATTCTGCAGAGCTTGACACAGGGC
>BMAO01011252.1:0-27881 GCA_019973975.1 Trichonephila clavata
AGGTCTGTGTACACCCCTGCTAGTCAAAATAATAAATAAAGCAATTGCTGTTAAATAATTTTAATAAAAATAAGATTTCGTGGACTCTTAACGTGAGAGATAAAACAAAAATAAGCCTCAACTTATGGTAAACAAAGTAATTCAGCAAAAAAAAAAAAAAAAAAAAAAAAATACTAGTATAATAATATTTCAATAATATAAGCAGCTCAAATTTTCTAAACTAGATAAGACGTATTCCAACTTATATTCGCTTTAAACTACAGCAGTAATTGATGACTCTTCCTTCTTCAAGTAGAACAATTCACATTAATATCACTTTTCTATTGTGTGCAAGAAAGAACGCTGCTACATACTAAACCAGTGATTCCCAAAGTGGTCTATATAGACCCCCAGTGGTCTATGATGACCTGCAAAGGGTCCATGACAGCAAGAAAATAATTTGGGGGTCCATGAGTTGTAAATAGAGGTCTATGACAATTGTTCTTGTTAAACCAGATCATGATTTTAATTTTAAAAGAAAATTTAATCAAATGGAAACCAGATTTTACTTATTTAACACATTTATTTACTAAATTTAATGAGGCTAATTTGCAGTTATGTGGCAGCATGAATTTTATTAAAATAAGAACCATCATTTCAGCATTTCTTGTCAGAATTAAGCTAAAAGAGTATAATATTGGAAACGAATGCTCCTAGTTTCTCAATTGGTCGCAGACAATCTGCCAGGAAAATGATATTTTAACCTACGTTCAACATTTAAATTCCCTTTATTCAGATTTTGAAGCTAGGTTTGTGAATGTATTTACTTGGTATTTACCACAGAAGAAAATGAATTCCTATGGTTACATTGAAAAAAAAATGTCATGCTACAAGAGGAACTGATCAGAATAGGAAGTAACGGAGATCTTAAAGTAAAGTTTAGAAACGGATGTCAGAGCAATTTTGGCTTTAAAGAGACATGCCTGTTATTTATCTGGAATTATGGAGTATTGGAGAAAGTTTTTAATCATTTTCCCCAGTGAAGAGTTTCAGCGCGGTTGTCGGTTGGACACTACTAACCGTGGAAATTTAGGGTTAAAACTGACAAGATTGATGACAAATGTTAAAAATTTGTTATTGAAACACTAGATTTATCCCTATTATTATAAACATTGTTTTTTAATCAGTTATTTTATGTATCACTTAAATTTTAAATTCACATATGTGTGTGTGTGTGTGTATTTCTTGTTTTAAACTCTATACTTCACTTCAGTTAGAAATTTGAATCTTTTAAAGTAAGTAGCTCTGTACCAGCTTTCATAAACGCATTGAAGTTAACAAATTTGCCAAAATTCAATATTATATAAGCAGGGAGTCTACCCCAAACCGAAAAACATGGCAAGGGGTCTACGAAACTAGAAATTTTGGGAAACACTGTACTAAACTAAAATATCCGGTTAACGTATGAGAGATTTTCATTTTGTGTAAACAACTACAAGAAATGAAAGTGCATTTTGCTTATGTAAGTATACAGAATCTAGAACAAAATAAAATCATTTCTAAAATTTAAATGAAGGGGGGGGGGTAAACTAAAATTTGGACCTCACCTCCCAAAAAGACACACAACGAGATTGTCAATGAGTATAAAATATATACATTATTTCACAAAACTTTTCTATGGTATTTTCCATCTTCTGAACGCTTCCTCTTTCACACATGGCGACATACTCGATACTTTATCATCCAAAACCCAACAAGTCACTTCAGAAGAAATCCCACATTATTTTAAGACGCAACGAGGCATATGAAAGCGGCCGTAAGGAAACACGTCATTCTGAAAAAGAATTTATGCAGGCAGCTTTGAGCAAGTTAAACACAACAGCCTCTTCGCACTTCCTGAAGGAACAAAACAACCCCTACAGCCGAAGCCTCTCAAAATCGAGAGACGGAAACACCCGACCATCCCTTGTTTATTTTTCTAAGGGGATGTCACACACACACAACCAACTGCTCTTTGAAAATTTGTTCCATTCGGCCTTGCTTGGCCGAGCTCGTGCGCACTTTGCGTCTTTTGTTATTTAAATAGGTCTTTTTAAAATGCCATTGATCCTGCTGAGATCCCTTCAGGTGTAAAGCGAGTGTGTTCTTTTTTAGAACAGAATTCTTTATCAGGATCCAAGTAACTTCTGGAGCTCGGAAGCAAGATTTAAGAGGAGGGCTTAGAACAGAACGTCACACATTCTAACTTTGGAAGGGTATTGAATGTGCATTTAGGTTTAGGAAAAGATTGAGCCTTTTTATTATGTATGATAACAGAAAACATTAAAATCGTAAGCTTATTACTAAGCAAAATAAATAAATAAATAAAATGTCAACAAGGATGTGAAATCAGAAATATTATAAAATATATATTATATAATTTAGTTAAAACAAGTAATATAAAAAAAATTAAGTCAATTCCTACTTTGAATGGATGAATAGATAGTATTTTATTAACGATTGAAAATTTGTGAACAAGATATATATATATATATATATCTTGTAATAGAAGGGATTAAATTTCCATAGTTTTAACAGGTTAATATTATAGATTTATTATTCTTCCTAGATAGTTTTAGATACCCCCATTTTCTAGTTTTAGATAAAATTACTTTTTTAAAATTTATTATAGCTTTTAAATTATATTATCTTAGAGTCTCTAAGATAATGGTAGTATGTTTACAATTCTTATTTTATTATTTCTATTCCTTTCATACTTTTGCTAAGTGCTATTTTTCAGCCATTGCTTTGTTTTGAATTTGTATTTGGGTCCAGAATCTGACAATAACTTGTTTATTGTACTCAGATTTAGCGCGGACTCTGCATTTGTGTATGCAATTTTTAGGTAAGTTACCTTTTTCTCATAATGGATTTAGATTTCCTATCCATTATTTCCAATAGGTTTTTGCTCGGTATTATTAACAGAAAGGGAGAAGGTTGTCTGGCCAAAAAACATGTTCAACCCCACTTCTATATAAAGAATTTTTTTAAGAGAATTTTTTTTTGTATATAAGCTGCCTAAGTCAGCAATGTTGATAATACTGTAGATCCATTCTTTTTTTTACATTTTTATATTTAACTCTGTTATTTCAACTTTTCATATCTCCTTTTAAATTCTGTTGTCTGGTTATCTTGCAATTACAATTCTTTTCAGTTTTAATCATATATATATATATATATATATAGGGAGAGAGTGAACTAATAGTAGGAATTGAAAAAAGAGCATGATTTGTCTGCATTGTTGTAACAATGCTCACCCGGTTTGGCTATTTTGGCTGAAAAACCGGTTTTCGACGCCAACTTTTATCATTGTTTTAACAGATACATTGTTACAACAATGAAGACAAATGTAAGTTAGCGCCGAAAACCGTAATTAATTTAATTTAATTAATTAACTGGTAATTAATGAATAAATATATAAAAAAGCTGTATTGACATCAAGTGTCATCCACTACAAGTTTAAAAAAATATTTGAACTTGATTTTTGATGAATAGAAAGTATTATATTAACGATTGAAAATTTGAACAAGATAAATATATATAGAGAGAGAGAGTGAGCTAATAGAGTAGGAATTGAAAAAACTAAAAAGTACGCTTTATAGTTAATCGAACTAAAAAGTAAAAAATAATTTAAAATGTAAGAATAAAATGATTAAAGAAAAAATTAATGTCATTGTGGTGAAAGCGTGGGGTGCTTTGTACTACGTTTTTAAACTAACTCTGCATTCCAGAATAGAACAAGTAAGAAATTATAACAATTGTTATAGAGCACCCCCCCCCCCCCGCTTTTACCACTACGACATTAATTTCTCGTTAATCATTTTATTCTAACATTAAGAATTATTTTTTACTTCTTAGTTCGTGGTTAGTTAGTTTTTCTTAACTATAAAAGTGTGTTTTTTAGTTTTTTTAAACTATAATTTATTTTTCATTTTCTTTGTTCGATCTACAATAGAAGCATGTTTTCTTAGTTTGTTAAACTATCATTCATTATTTGCATTTTCAGAAAAAACTGAGAAATTGGTAATATAATGGTAACTCAATAAATGGTAATAATTATGATAGTAGTAATGACGGTAATGGCAATATAATGGTAATAATAATGACGGTAATGATAAATAATGGTAATAATAATGACGCATCCTCCCCTTTTTCATATAAAGAACGCTTTTTTTTATTTGTTGTATTCTTATTAATCATGAGTGTTTTCGTTTTAGGGTATGTAACTGAATCTTTTTGTCTCCAAATCTGGAAATGGGATCTAGAATAAAGCGCCAATTCTGGAAATGGGAAACCGTTAATCCTGATGATCCTGATCAGGACAATGGAACAAAATTATGAAATTATTGTGTTGTCATCGGTTCTTGACAAGTGTGTAAAATTTCGATTTGATCTGATCTTTTAAAGTGGGTAAAAATCGAGTTCACCGTTACATACAGAGGAAGTTAACAAAAGCGTGTTAAAAAACTGATTCGCTGTCACATATGGATTATGTTATTTACTCCAATAACATAAAAATCACAGTTCAACATATTTAAAAAAAATAATTAAAAATATATTGGAATCAATTCTGCATTTGAGCATACAGATGCTTAAACTTTTAACATGATACCTTATTTAGCACAAACAAATAAATAATAAATTCGGAAATTCCTAGCGTAGCTAGTCTTGAATGGGCCTTATATCAAAATTCTTTGGGGAAAAGGAGGACCTTATTTAAAAGATAAATAAAAATGATCGCCTTATTAAAACTTATTTGAAATCGTCAAAAATATTACATATGTTAGGGCTCCTGTAACTTAAGGACCCTGTGTCACTTATACGGCGGTAGCTACGTTCCTGTCGTGCATCTTTAAATTTTATTTTCTCGTTTTAATTTCAAAAATAACTTTTATAAAACTAATTAACTTATTTATCCCCCCCCCTTTTTGTTTTATTTCTATATTTTTGTTCTATAATCGGAGAAACAAATTAAATGTAATACGATTAATTTATATTCCAGTAAACAACATTATTGTATTTTTTTTATAAAAGTTCTATTATTCTATTTTTATAAGCGCATATTATATGTAAATTGTTTCGAAGTGAAATGTATTTGTTACACTTTTTTTACCACTTTGTTTTTTGTTAGCCAAAACATATTTTTAATCGTTCTATATACTAAGATTTTCAAAGAATAGTTTTCAAATAAATATTCCAATCGAATGAAAAATAAAATAATTAATTGACCAGTATTCTTAAAGTAGTTAATGGTACATAAATAAGAAAGAGAAAAATGAATACTATGATATATTAATAATCTATTCTGGAAATAAATATGGATCAAATCTGGAAATGATATATGGGATTAGTCGCCAAATCTGAAAATGGTATATGCAATAAGTCTCCAAATCTGGAAGTGGTATATGGGATTCTCACCAAATTTGAATATCGGGGCTCGGCTTCTAGCAAACTGAAGTTAACTTTAAAAAATCACCACTTAAAATCATGGGAAGCCAGTGATAGTTTTTTTTAAGAGCAAAACCACTTTCGGTATATGGTATAAGTAAAAAATGCAGGAAATCTTTAATTTTTTGAACCGTTTGTTTCGGACAAATGTATACGACCACCGAAATCACTGTTTGTCCATTTTCAAATAAGCATTCTGCCGCACATATGTCCCCAATATCTTGAATGACAATACCCAATCCACTTATTTGAGGATAAGTAATTAAGTAATATCCATATGAGGAGTCACAACATGTGAGTTGTTCTGTTTGCAATAGATCGCAACACCAGCTGCGCTTCTTCTTTGATCTTAAAGTGAGAAAACAAAACAAAAACAAAGATCCCAACACCTAGACCGCAAGGGGGGGGGGGTCCTTCAGGAATGTAGGAGAAAAAACAGAACTTCACTGAGAGGGTAGGGAAGAGACCCCAACTTCCTGTTACGCATTTCCGTCCCTTTTCACGAAATCACTCCCACAAATCTCCAGCAATCGAGAGGAAAGATGTTACACATCAAAATGTGTTCTACGCACACAGGAATTGGAGGGGAGGGGGTCCAGGGTCGAAAATCCACCATTCACGTATCATGCTCGCATACGCCTCCCAACATATTCTTTAGATTTTGTCAAGTTTCGGGAACAAAAAACAGTAAAAAATTAATTATTGAATAAATAATTAGCATTAATTAATAAAATTAATTGTTAATAACAAATACTCAATTAAATTTTATGTACTATACACATAGGACTATAATCAATCGAAAAAAATCTAGGGCTTTGGGGGAGGGGGGCCGTACCCGGGGATCCACCCTTGTGTACGCCACTGTACCATGGCAATCATGTTAGCAAAAAAATTAAAGCACCTTTTATTATAAATAGTATGATGTACTTGTAAATCAAATTTCATGTGTGTATGGCAACTATTATAGGAAGAGTGGCATTTTAAAAATCCCTTCATAAGTTTTTAAATTTTTCTGTAAAAAATTAAATTATTAACTTTTTGTAGTAATTTAAGCACATAAACTGTTTTGCATAATACATATTCATAAGTTAGAAGCAAAAAAAAAAAAAAAAAAATGTAAGAAGCATTAAATGAAAGATTTTTATTATACATCGTACCATGTCTACGTATAAAAATAGTAAGGAAGTACCCAAGCATTTAATTTTGCTCAAATTTAAAGCTTCTCGCAACAAATTTTGAAAAGAAAAAAATTATTTTCAGATTTATGCACATTTTTTTAAAATTTTACTAAAATGTACAGCTTTTAACAATATGTAACAGGCATTTCATTAAATAATTAAATTTATCTTATTGATTGCTACAAAGAGTTTTCTAAAAAAATTTACCAATAAAACTTGTTTTAAGACTTTGAAACATTTCTTCATCTTTGAATTAGACACTTTAATTCGCTTTGAAGGCTTTTTATTGATAATTTAATTATTTTTAAATGGAATATATATATATTTTTAAAACTTATTTCTATTTTCAGAAACATAAATGATAATGATAAAATTTCACGTTCAAATACCCGTTGAAATAATGTAATTATGCTTTCTAGTTAAATATTTCACATTTTATCTTTTGATTTCATGCTATTCTTAAAGTATTTGTTTCGCCTTTTTTGTCTTGTAATTCTATTGAAGAAGCATTTGTTAACTGTTGAAACAGTAAATTATTTTTATCATTTGAACTTCAAAAAATCTTTGAAGATTTCCAATAATTTTTTGAAAAATCACTGTGTGACTTAGCTAGTCTTGAGTAGGTGCGGTAACAAAAATTTTTAAGAGTCCTTTTTTGCAAATGTGAACTCTGCTAAAGGGACCATTGAAAACATTTTACGATATTTGTTGACGCAAATTGGGGGCCCTGTATCATTGATACGGCGGTAGCTACGCTCCTGTAACAGGTACACTTTATTTCAAATCATTGATAAAGATTATTGCTATGTTATCTTCCAGGAAAAAAAATATCTATCTTTTATATTGTTATTCACAAGTTTTAACTTCATAAAATTGTTTATTTTAAATTTCAAATTATCATTCATGCATATAAACAACAAAAAATCTTTTTTAGGAAAAAGAAAATTCCAACTGAATAGCTTATATATAAGTGCACCTTTGTATAAGGATATATAAACAATTTTTAAAAAATATTCAGAATACCATCTTTTGGAATTTTTCAACCCAAACGCCACACATCCCTCTCAATTCAACAGTCTCATTTCATTGGTTAGAACTATCGTCTGCAAAACGCAAAAAAAAAAAAAAACCTCCCCTTCTCCATCCCTCTTTTTCGATCTCTGAAATCAATTCAACAAAAGACATCATGTAACCGTTTTTATGACAATGCTGGCTTCTTCACCTAAGAAGGAGGGGAGGGGGAGGGCAGAGACCTTGAGCTACCCTATTGTTCACTATCCTCCCAATGTCAGTGAAAGTCTTCATTTCACTTCCGGCGACCTTCCCCTCGTGTGGGAGGGTGGTTGTATTGATTCTAATTTTTTTTTCGGCTTGGCGGTAGATATAGTTGAAAAGACAACCACCTATTGTAAGTGCAGAGGTGGTCGACCTGGTTTTTTAAAGGTCAGCAAGGTACTGTATGACAGTTGTGTGTCTTTCGGGCTGGATCTCTTAAAAAAGCGACATTTGACCTTGAAAAATAGAACGTGCCTTCACCTTTTAAATACTTTTAAATAGGGAAATAAAGAAATGTTGTTTGTTATTGTTCAGAACAAATGACTTGGTTTTCTTGGAGTAACATTTAACCCATTTTTGCTTTTATGTGTATTCAGATGTCTGTGCTTCGTGTAGAATATTAAAACACAACCTATTTATTTAGCATTATCACGAACAAAAGTATTTCTCAAAACAGGGTTAGCATAAATGATTCATTCGTTTTGAAAAGGTTACATTTTCAAAAGTATTTCCCGTACACACCTGAAAGATACATGAAAAGAGTCACAATATCACTAAGTTTGTATTGTTTATTCCACCCAATCAGTGGCGCACACAAGGCGGGTGTCCTGGGGGTCCACCCCCCCCCAAAGCCCTTGAGATTTTTTTTTTCGGTTGATGATAATTCTATGTATATATAAAGTAAAATTTAATTAAGTACTTGGAATTAACAATTTATTTTATTAATTAATACTAATTATTAAATCAATAATTTATTTTTTATTGTTTTTTGTTAAGAAAATCGGAAGAATCAATTAATGTTGTATTGAGGTATGATACGAGTTGGGGGAATTTCGACCATGGTCTCCCCCCTTGAAAAATTTTTGTGTGTGCTACTGCACCCAATAATAAACTTATCTAACATTGGCCAAGTTTCCAAACCGGTAAACACCTTTAGGACCAATTTTGAGTTTCACAGAAAATATGTTTCTATGAGGAAGAATTGAAAATATAACTCTATCAGACCTCATAATTTTGAACCACTGTTGCTTTCTTAACGTTCACACAACGTCACAGTAAGGTATTTGAGCCACAACATATTTAACGTGTATTAGCCCCTCTACGACATGGCTTAATGGTCTTAAGGCATGAGCCAAACTGATGCCAGGACCTCGGCCACAATGAGGGCCTTGTCTCGTTCTCAACTCGACCTTAATAAGATCATAATTCGAATAATTTCAAATGTTGTTTCCGGTTATATTCTCCGAAAAACTGAGAATTCCGGATGATATGTCGACTGGGCTACATGTGATGATCGTTGGAGAGACACAAATAAATTTAACTGAATAAGCAACGCTGGACTGTATTGCTTTAATGATGTGAGACCGTACGTCTGCTAGGCAAGCAGCCTGAACAACAACTGGCGTTTCCCGCCAAAAGTCTTTCTTACAACTCAAATGACGCGCGCCTTGGCGCTCGCCAGATTGACAATAAAAAAAAATACAAATGGTAAAGGCGGCCTTAACAACCGTTGTCCTCTTACAGGCCTAGGCCTACCACCTACGTCATCATTACTCATGCAGTCAAAAGGCGGCAGTCGATTGAACCTGATTGTCCAATTGTAAGCCATGTACATCTATATTTCGGGTTATTGTTTGTACTAGTATTTGACAACTTTTAAGGGTCATAGGGGTGACCTACATTTGTGTAAGGGCCCGGGGCCTCAGGAAATCTTAAGTCATCCCTATACACGGCGGGTCTTCAGTGACATCATGGTTTGCACTCATGACACGCCGGCCACGAGTCCGTGATTGTGAACACTAGGCTAACGCGTTCACGAGAGAGAGAACTTGTTAAAACTCTAGGGAAAAAATTCCGATTAAAACAACTTATCATATTGACGTCCCGAAAAGTTATTTAATGAGACGGATGTCATTTTGTAAATGCAATGCACACACAATTCGACATAATTGTTAAGCTTACAATCTGTTGAACAACGACTGGAGGGCGCTGCTCTGTAACACCTAACATGATTTTGTTTTCGTAGCAGAGGAGTGGGGGCAAGAGAGCTAGCTACAGTTATGTGCAGCTGTAATCTGTAATTGAAGGGCCGACTGTCCTAACAATACAACCTAAATCAGTGCTTCTCAAACTTTCAATGTTTGCGATCCAATATTAAATCACAATTTTCATCGCGCTTCCCTTGCTAACAATAACAATGTATTGAATTCAATACTACTATACTTTTAACTAAAGCTACAATACAACTTTAAACTTTGAAGTGCTCCAGGCGTATATAAACGTCTCGTTCAATCAAAGCGTTCACTGCCTTGGATGTAGTATATATACGTCTTTCCGAAGTGCGATCTTTTCTGTGCGCAGCTATTCATAAAATTATTTCGAAGGCTTTGGAATGCAATAGAAGGATTTTGAGAGTGTTTGCAAAGAATTTACTAAATTCAGAGGATTTGTTTATTTATTCCTCCCCCCCAATACATCACATACGCATGCCTACGTGGAAAATGGTAGCATTGGGGAGCAAATCACAAAACATTTTACCTGCAGTTAAGGGATTAATTATAAACCGTGCAAGTTATCAAGATAAGTGTTAATTTGTGTATATAATTTAAAATATGACAAGCCCTGGGGGTTGATGGTAATTGTTAAAATTGTTCTAATAGTTGAAATACATTGCGTGCAGTACTGATGTATTATTTCAGAGTAAATGTGTATTGTATTTTTTATTATGTCAGAATGTATCTGTTTGTTTATTCAGTAAATTAATAATTTTTTTTAAATCTTTTATTTACCACTTTTTAATGTGCTCCCGCCCCCCTCGTGCCTTACAGTTTGAGAAACGCTCCCCTAAATTAAATTCATAGATGCTTTTTCATACTTTTGATATTGGTGTCGTTCAGTAATAAATGTTTTTAAAATCAACACGAGTTGTTTTTTATGTACCACCAGTTGTAACATAATTTATCTACAAAAGAATTTAAATTATTACCCTCTTTGGTTTTGTCTATTTTTTTTCCATATAAATTAAACTGGATTTAGAAGAAGTGTCAGTTTACTGACAAAAAAAATAAAGAAAGAAAAGAAAAATGAGATATATCTTTTTATATTGATGGATAACGTTACAAAAGACTCTAACGAGGGAATTTACACATTTCAGCATTTTATTTCTGTAGCAGAGTGTAAATCAATAATTCTAAATTTTTTTTTCCCGGTACATTTTTTAACACTTTCACATTTTATTTTTTTTACACTTTTTACAATTTTAAAATTTTGCGGCACACTATCAATAAAATAGGTTTAAAATAATTTTTATTATCTTTTATTCACATGTGAATAGTTTTTTTAAACAAATTTATATGTAAGGCGTAAGTGGTAACAACATTATAAAAAACCCATACACAAAAGAGACAAATATAAATAAAAGTAAGAGATGAAATACACAAATATAAAGAAAGGGAGGTATCTATAAAATTTTAAAAATCTATACAGTAAACAAATTTTCTCAAGACATAAAGGCTTTCAGAACAATCGACCAACAAAGACAATACAGGTGGCCAGGAAATATATAAACGTTTCAACTCCTTTTTAAAATTTTCTCTTTTACAAAAATATAGATTACAATACAGCAAGACATGTTCCGCGGTTTCAGCATCCAAACCACAAGAACAAATATCATTACCAATTAAGTTAAACCTAGTAGCTCTTAAAATTTCCATGTCCTGTTAGAATCTGTGATAACTTAAAATCAGTAACAAATTTCTTACATTTTAGCCGTTGATAAAAGGTAAGAAAAAACTTTTTAGTTCACAAAGATTTGGATGAGGTCAAGAATTTGGAGTTTCAGGCGGAAACAGATCTTTCTCAAGCTAAATGGCACAGACATCGAAAGGTTCATATCTTAGCAAGTTGCTTCTTTGGTCTACTGGTCCGCTCTATCATTGCCGAGATTTCCACTAAGGCCCCGAACATAAGAAAAGTGAATGTCACAGTCTTTAAGATTGTACAGAATAGACTGAACCTCCACAACAAGTTTTTCTGTAGAATTTACATTACGCAAAGAATGTAGTACATAGATAATAATTTTCAATGTTACATAAAATATGTGTTACAAAGACAGCAAAATGTTTATTGAGTAATTAATTACAAATTAATTGTAAGAATACACATTTAAGGCGAAATCTGAGCTTGATGATTTTTGATAATTTCGTTCATATTGGGTCGTAAAAAGGATAATGCCACCCTTATTTCGACATCTACATTTAAAAGTTTCGATTTTTTTTTTTCATTTTTATATTTGTTAATATTGAACATCCGAATTCCACAAATAAGATTTAGAAAATTTCAACAATATTTTTAAAGCTTTTTTTGGCTATAATGGGATAATTACCTCTAATTTTAATCCAAAATAAATTAATTAACTCTTCCGAATGTTTTGAAATTAAATCTCGACTATTAATCAAATCGTAGATAGTTTTTCCTCTACGTTTAAAGTTAACTCATATATATTTCCGAAATAAATTACACACCCAATCAAATTTTTATTCTTCTAAATTTGGGAAGTAATTAATAACACCCTCCTCTAGTGTTGTCAAATGGTCAAAAACAATTTTACGAATATTTTATTTCTATAAAACGGCTGAATGATTTTTTTGTTCCGGACATTTTCATTTTTTCTCAGAGAATAATTAACAATTTAAAGAAAATTTGGTGGCACACAAAAGTGCTATGGCACAGTAGTTGAGAATTACTGGTGTAGGTAAATAAGGTGAAATATTATTTGATTATTCTGGGCTATACTGTAACTAATGAGAAAGATAGATCACAAGAATGTATTTACGCCATCAGTGGAGGAAAAGATCTTCCGATATTTTTCAGATCTTTCCGGTAGAAATTTGAAATCTGTGATTAATTTAGCCCGAAACATAAATAAAATAATAAATAAAAAACGCATTGTTGATAAGCTAAATGGTATGGGATAATTCGTTTTTGAATAAAAACGAAACAAAAATAGTTTTTTTTTTCTTGAACACAGAAGGAATAGCAGAAGGGATCGGTAACCTATGGCACGCGTGCCACATGTGGCACGCGGTACAATTTCCAGTGGCACTCTGCACTACTCTACAAATTTGTCAATTTTTGAGGGGATGGAAGTTGATAAATTTGTAATGGCTTTTATTCGACGGACATCTTTAGAATTATTGACAATTACGGAATTAGAAAAAAAATTCGAAAGATAAACCCTAAAGATAAATTTACATCTATTTTATAAATTATTGAATGTCATTGCTGTAGAAATTTAATTGTTTGAAGAGAGAAAATTGTATGTACTCTGTTTTCCGCTTTTGATCTACATATCTAAGGAAAAAAAACTCTTTCTCATATAAAAGATATTTCGAGTACGCAAAGAAACTGTTTAACAACCGAATGCTCAGAATTGTATCCTGATTGTGCGATATGAAAGTATAGAGCGGTGCAAGCACAAGGTCTAATTAAAATTTTTATTTATATCTTTTTATTCAACTATAATGAAGGGAAATACTTATATTTTATGTTGTCTATTTTTTTTAATAAATACGTTTAATGATGTTTTGTTGTTGTTTCTTACGCCACCTAATCTCGACTATGTCAGATGCAGGACCACGAAATTCATCATGGCAAGGGGCTAGATGTACGCTTGTCGGGCCGTAGCCTTGAGCACCATACAGGTGACAGTATGATTTAGATCATTTCCACCCCAATTTTGAGGGAGAACACCCTGGGTGGGGGGTTAGGGGCTTCCCACCTCACAAGAGGACTTGCGATTCGACTGCTATTTAGAGTACCCCCATGCCGCAAAGGCACTATACATTTACAAACATCCATGTCTTCTCTGGGATTCGAACCCAGGCCTTACGGCACAGCAGTCAGCGTCACTAACCACTATACCGAAAGGGCGACTATGTTTAATAATACATAATACACACACACACACACACACACACATGAACAATTTTAATTTTTTTTGTTGAAGAAATAGTTATATTTTATGCTGTTTACTTTAATGTTAAGATGATGATGAATGATGAAAATTAATATATAATAAAGCTGTAAATATATGTATATTATTGGCATCTATTCTCTAACTCTGCGTGAATTATCGCAGGGATCGATTGTTTCAACAGTGTTTTACTGTGTGGTACGCTGAATCATATTGGTAGATTGGTTTGATACGCAGCAGCTAAAAGGTTGCCAACCCCTGTTCTAAAGAGTTTGCGATACAGTGAAAGAACTTATTTTACGTATAATAATCAAAATATAATTTATTTACACTTTTATTAAATGAAAATACACTGCTATTCACATCAAAATATACAAATAACACAATTTTAATTGCCACACATATTAATCAAATTCGTCAGACTGACCACTTGAGAAGAACATCTGCTCATGCACCTCAACACCCAAGGTCACGAAAACTGAGATGGGCACTGTAGAACTTGGCCCTCCAATGGGCCGTTGCGCCACTGAGTTTAGTTTAGTTTAATCGAATTCACATTTATGGATCCGTTTACAGTGGCAGAGCTAGGTATCCAAAGGCCCTGGTGCTATAAAAATGAGGGTCCTATCTCGGTTGGATTTTATCTAGTAAAAAAAAGAGGGAAATATATGAATATTTTAACTACACAAAGTTACAATTTTTGTTTACTATATTCTTCTTCGCATTGTTTGCGCTTAAACGCATCACTGGGTTTCTTTTTTTATCCATAATTTCAGTTTTATAATTTATGCAATACATTTCGTATGTGCTTGAGTACTTACTGACGTTAAAAGGAACGAGAAATTTAATGCTACGCAGCAAAACTCCGTTGGGGAATCTCTAGCTATTTGTTTGGGAGGATAGAACTCACCCACCAGAGGGCTTAGAGCAGTGAATCTCAACCACTGTGCCGCGACAATTTGTGTGCCGCCAAATTTTAGAAATGTATATAGTAAAAACTATAATGCTTTTTTTTATTACGAGTAAAGTTTAAATTAAAGAAAAGTACTTATATATATATACTAGTTGACCCGGCACAAACGTTGTTTTGCCATATAAATTATTTCTAGTGAATATTTTGGTAGTCAAATAAAATATAACTAACTCATTGTAAGTGTGGGGATGTGGTATATGACTGAAAGAGAAATGGAGCGCTGTGAACGATGACGGCCTATAAAAGTATCATAACACCAAACATTCATTTTTTCAATTCTTTGTACTTTTATTATTTTAACAAAAAAATTTCAAATTACATCTGTATCACAAATTATGACAATTAAAAAATAACATTATCAGTCTCTTAGTGCAATGGAGTGTACGATATTTTTAGTGAGTCTATCTTTAGCCAACACAAACAAACTAGATGGTTTATCCACGCGAGAATATGCCATGTATAATCGCCCGTGTGAAAAACACGGTGTGCCCAAATCTAAGCCATAAACAGACTTCGTTTGGCCGTGAGACTTATTGATTGTCATTGCGAATTGCCAATCTAATCGGAAATGGAATCCGTTTGAATTCAATGGACTAAATTCATGACGGTCACATGATAATATAAACACGTGTTCTACATTGAATTCAAAACAGACAATAAACTAGCTCGTACTTTTTATTCTATTTGTAAAACTTAGATAAAATTTCAAATTGCATAATTGGGTAAAGATGCTCAAGAGTTATAAAAAGAAATTTCTGCAAAATAATTTAAAATTAAAGAAAAAAGTCTTTTTTTATACATGTACTTTTAAATAAAGTGACAAATATTAATTTTTTTTAAAAAAAGTTTCTGTGTAAAAAGCGTAATTTGGCAACAACGAAGTGCATGAACTGATTTGCTGAAAATAGATAATTGCATTTATCGTTACTATGACGGTCACATGTGTTTTTGAACTTGATTGGCTAAAAACACGTGGTTTAAAATTATCATGTGATTATGACGTCACATCAATTTAGTCCATTGGCACATCTGTGGGAATAATAGGGATTCGTGGTATTAATACATCTTCTTCTCGGAACTTGTCATTCAAAATGCTAGCTTCGACAACGTTTTCAATCAATTTTTTCATGACTGATCGCGTGCCATTGCACAGCCGTGGTGGGTTCAAATTATGAAGCAAAATAACCGGAGATCCACGCGCACTGAGTATTACAGTTTTATTAATGTCGTTTAATAATAAATAAATAATAAATATTAAGTAAGAACTCGTAAATGTCTGAAAATATTCAGAAATGGTTGATACAGGAAATACAATATTTGTTGTTGGCGGGAGCTCGTGACACGTGATTTATATGAGATCACTTAATTAACTGAACGTGAGAACTATCTTGAGCAAAATGGGAATAAATAATTATAACACAGCAAATTGATGATACATTTAGTATAAGAATATAATTAATATGAGAGTTGCCCTGAGAAAGCAAAATGATAATTATACGCGTCACTGCTACGATTGATGCGCAATCAATAATAATTGCCAAAAACGGCTTAGGCTCTAAACTTGAGTGAGAGAAAGCTTATTATCTGAGAAAGACAGGAGACCGGCTTCTTTCTCATCCTTACTCTGTGCTGTTTACGGGGTGAGAAGTGACACCGGTAGATGACAGGCGGGAACAACTGATCGAGTGGTAACTGATAAATTATCGAACGCCAAGAGTAGAAAATTATTAAAGTACTAATATCGCTATCAAAATAGGGGGGGGGGGGTAGAAAAGTAAAAATTTAGGATTGTATGTATTTTTTAAAGTCGAATCATAAAAAAAAAAATTAAAATAAAAAATTTTGACCAAAAAATAAAAATTTAGAGTGGACCACCCGAATCACTTAGATGTATAAAAAACAGTTTACGTCCTCTTTCAAACCTACTGAATATACGCACAAAATTTCATAAGAATCGGTCTAGCCATTTCATTTATCTCGTGTCACTTATTTGAAATAACGCTAACGAAGTAAAAGCGATCAAGTTTCTTGCAAATATTTTAGATATTTTTGTTTTATAAACCGATGCATATATGAATTTTTGAATTAAAGATATGTATAAAAAAGGGGGGGGGAGACTTTTCACTCGCCAAATTTAATGATTTTTGATTTGTTATAGACACCCATTTTGATATCGTAATCTATGAGCAGAATGATTTGGATGGTGGAACAGAGAAAAGTCACACATCTGGCGCGAAACCGATTTTCGACGCCAAGCGAAATAAACGGCGAAACAAACAACACACAGCGGTAAGACAATTACGCGTTTTAAGGTTTTTAATTAATATCTTTTCAACTAATTGCAATATCGGTATGAAAAATAGTTTACGTCCTATTCTCAGACCTACTGAATATATACACAAAATTTCATAAGAATCGATCTAGTCGTTTCGGAGGAGTTTGGTTACAAACACTGTGACAGGAGAATTTTATATATTAGATATATATATATATAGAGAGAGAGAGAGAGAGAAATTTTGATTATATGTAGGGGAGACCGGAGGATGGCAAGATGACTAATGTCTTAATTTTTCCGTAATCCACTAGGTAGCAGCATCAAATGAACACTACTGGCTCTCCTTTTGGCCTTTCGTTAAACTATAGTATAGACACGCTGAAATCGCCCTTTTTGTGTTAGTTGTGAAGCTTTGATTGTTTTTTGATGCCACGATATAACTTTTATGCATGTGTAAATAAGCTCTGCTACAGATACAGGTAAGATATAACGTTTTTCTTTAATATTTATGAGTAACTTGGTTTAAATACTACCTATTACCATGAATAAATGTCAATTAATTGCCTTCCTTCATGGTAATGCGAGCCAATATTTTTAAACAGACAGTCTGGGGCAAGATGACGAGCTCGTCATCTTGCCCCGTGTGTTTCGGAATTTATTAAACTTACTGTCGTTGTCCATTCTATTAAATCCTGTGAACACTTGTTTGTCTGTGTGTATGTCCGAGTGACCTTGCGCTTCCATCTCTTTTGGGGCTAAGAGGTGCATCGGATCGGGAAAGGTTTCATTCGAAAGGGGGTGACCAGAGGAAGACATTTTTGCCATCTGCTAAGCCCCCCCCCCTAAAGAGGAAGGAATGTAACAATAATTTGCTGCTTTAGAACTACTGGCTTTTATCTGCCACCTTTTCTGATTTTTTGAGAGAAAACAAATGCTTCCTGAACTTGTAGAAAGAGCCCCACCAGGAACTGTAGGCAACTGTAGTGATAAGGGTTGGAACAATGAGGGCACCTTTTTCTCTTTTTTGAAGCACTTTTATCTTCATGTGAAACCAAGAAAAGAATCTCCTAATCTGTTGATTTTTGACAATCACAAAACTCATGTAACTTTGCAGGCTATCTTATATTGCTGAGCGAAAAACATCATCATGGTTGGGTTGCACAGTCGCACACATCATATCGTCTCTAGCCCCTTGTTGTGTCATTTTTCGACCAGTTAAAAACGCACTATAGCCAAGCATGTGAAAACTTTATGGTCACTCATCCAGAACAAACTATCACAGACAAACGATTGGTGAGGTTTTGAGCATCACTTACTTCAAATCAGCTACAGTTGGAAATGCCGTTGAAAGGGTTTAAAGAATATGGGATCGAGCTTCATAATCCTCTTGTGTTTAGCGAACATGACTATGCTGCGGTAAAAACTACTAACCATGATGCTGTTGGCGATGAGACTGAGATTAATAGTGCTAATCCTCCGACCCCGGTAATAGAAAATAAACATATAAACCCTCCTGAAAAACCAGAACTTATGGCAAATGCTGATTCCGATGCACCAAAGAAGCCTGTTAGTGTTTTTTTATTTCAAACCATTGCCTAAAACAACATAATGTGAGAAAAAAAGAAAAAGTAAAAAATTCAGCTCTAGTATTCTTACAAGCACACCCACCAAAGAAATGTTAGAACACAAAGAAAAGTAGAAGGAAGAACAGAAATTTTTTTATAAAAAAAACAGAGAAAAAAAGCTCGGGAAGCTAAAAAGGGAGTAAAAAAACTCAAACTGTTCCTGCAGGCCTAAATCTATAAAATCTAGGCCAAACATTCCAGTTGTATCAACTTCAAAGGAAGGTGTTATAAGATGTCCTGCTTGTGAAAAGGAACCCTCCAACAGAAGAATGGATCCAGTGCTGTAAATGCAAAGAGTGTTGGCATGAGGAATGTTCCAATTATAAAAATGTAATTTTTATTTGTGACTATTGTTAGGTACACAACTAAACACTTCAACATTACGTTACAATGCATTACGCTTAGTTTGATACTTTGTAAGATGTAAAAACGCAGTTATCATTTGTTAAAACATGAACAAATTCAAAAGATAAAATATGCTCAACCTTTTTCAAAGTCGCCATCTTGCCCCAGTATTGGGGCAAGATGACGATTTGTTAAGGTTATGAAAAAATAAAATAATCCTTAACTTCTTTTATTGGAAAAATTAAATGGTAATATATTTTAATACTACAAAGGACTACTCTAACAGTTCATGTAAAATTGATTTTACTACCCTTAAAAATAAATTAATAAACAACAAAAAACTGTTTACGTCGTCATCTTGCCCCGGTCTCCCCTATATATATATATGACTGTGTTAAAACTATTAAATAATATAATTTAAAAAGAAAATGTACAAATCATTTTAACAGGAATAGGTATTTAAATCCATAAAAAAAAATTAAAAAATTACTTGTTTTGTAACGCGTTCTTTCTTAGAATCATAAACTGACTTTTATGTCACACGTGACTTTTATGTACTTTTATGTCACACGTGACTTTTATATCAAGTCGCTCACGTGTGTCAGGCTGCCCATCCTTTGAAAGCGTTTTCATGCGAATTTTCTCATCCGAGTATTATTACAATTTTCTACATCTTATTTGTGTGAATTCGAATTTTCAGTATTAACCAGCATAAAAACGAAAAAGAAAAAAAAAGATCGAGACTGTTCAATGTAGAAGACGATATGAGAGTAATATCGTCATTTTTACGAAATATAAATGAAATTATCAAAAAACATCAAACTCAAATTTCTCATTAAAAGTATTCTTATTATTCATTTGTAATTAGTCCCTTAATAAACGTACTGTTGTTTTTGTAGTACATATTATATTATTTTATTTTACTTTCCAAATTATTATCATACAACTATTTTACACAGTGTATTCTAGGTAAGTAAACAACTTTTAAACTTATCTTTTTGTGCCGCCAAATTTTAAAATAGTTAAAAGTGTGCCGCGACAAAAAACAAAAACAAAACAAAAAAGATTGAGAATCACTGGCTTAGAGCTACAAAATGGTCCAGCGAGATAGGCATGAAATGATATAAAAAATATGCATGAAGAAGAAAATTCAATTTAATATTATTATATTATTAAAAAAATACCTCTGCAAAAGAGCAGAGGAGGGGAGGGACAAATTTACATCAGTCTATTTCAGATAGAAGAAGTAGCAAAATATTGAAACAGGATTCTAGCTTACTACGAACCATATTGTTATTAAAAATAGAATGTAACTAGGAAGGAATTGCCTCTTGTGTAGGTTTTTAAGATGTAATAATAACTTTCGTAAGATTTTTCATGGAACTTTCAAGAAACAGTTCATAGAAAAATGAAAAAAAATTGAAAATAATATAAATTTTTCAATAAAGTTCGCAAAAATAAGCATAAAACGGGAAGAATTTAGGGGAACTCCCTACATGTTCAGAATTATTTTAAACTGAATTGCCATGATTATAGTTGTGCTCTCTGCAACCTTTTATATTTATATCTAAAATTTGGAAGAAATTATCGCAAGTTCGGCTTGCTGGGTGGTCAGGGTCCAAGGACCCCATGGCATGGCACTGCCTAGTCCATTGGTAGCTACGCTACTGTCCGTTCAGTTTCAAGAAGCGATTTTGTTTTCCTCTTAGAGGAACAAAAAAAATAATAATAAATAAGTAAGAATTGCTATTGCCAACTGATTCCATTTCTTTCCTAACGAGACAAAAAATATGTCAGACTGTCACTAAGGCAGCCTTTCGATCAACATTAAATGCCCCTTTTAACCTTCCTCTTTCCCCAGCTACTTCTCACATAAAAAAACTAACATTTATGCAATTTACATAATCCATGTCCGTTTCGAGTCTTCAGTACGTGCTGCCCACTACCATCAGATGAACAAATCAGAATCACTAATGAAAGGGCGGTTCTGAATCTCCCCCCTGCAACTGCCAACCCCATTCCGAATTCCTCCCCCAACCCGCGGGGACATTCATACTTCCCTTAACCAATTCTTACTCACGCAGGCCGGGTCCTGCAATATAATACGTACTACCTACGGTACCACTTTGGTAACTATGGTTACTCCACCGTGAAAGGAAGAGGATCAAACAGCAATAGGGGTGGCAGGCGAACTCAAATGCGGGCACAGAAAAGTGACCTCGCCTATGAATTTAGTATCTGGGTTGTTTTTTTCATTGTTGGAAAAGAGACTTACCGTCTTGTTTCACAATGGGTGGGCTATGTGTAATGTAGATAAACTGAAAGTTCACCCTTACAGGTGCACAGTGAAAATATTCACTGAAGGTTGATTGATATTGAAAATTGGATCTTCTTAAAATAAAACAAAATATTGGAAAGCCTATTTGAATGATTTATAATTTACTAAAACCAATCTGATTTATCTGTTACTTGCAAACTCGGGGGAAGTCGTTATTAACGTTAGTGGTCGCGTGGGGGGACTCAGTCACCCCAATTCTCTTTTTTTATAATTATTTTCATTGTAAATCATAATGATAGTGAATAGTTCAACTTAGAGAAAGTAAACTTTCGTGGTTTTAAGAATTTTTGAACTTTTCTTTGATAATTAGTGGGGGGGGGGGGGGAATCCAATCAAACTGAACAAAAACGTTTCAAATGTGTGCGACTTTGATCAAGGACACAGACACTTTTTACTAACATTACAGGAATGGTATTTACAGGCAACAGTGTCGGCTTAAGCTCATTTCGGGCCCTGAGCGTGGAAGATCTACAAACCCCCTTGGAACTGGTAGATCCAAGGAGTGACTCTTGGCATCCAGTTTATCCAACCCCTGGGCGCAAGCACCAAGCTCCCAATTGATAAACCTGCACTGGCAGGCAAAAGTGTCATATTTTGTTCATTGTAGTTTTATGGTATCTAGGTCAGCGATACTCAACTTGTATCCCGCCTGGCTTTTCTGAGAAGCCATGGACCACTGCCTTAAAATATTTAATTATTTTTTTCAATGTATTAAAAATTTAGCGATAATTCTTCTTAATCAAGCAATCAAATCAACCAATTTGCTGTCGATGTCGTAAAGGGGCGAGTTACAAGATTTTTTTTTCTATTTGAAGCTGTAAAGGTTAATTATAACAAATTACAATGAAGTAGAAATTGAACTGTAGTTAGTGACAACAATTTATGAGTGTGAAACTGATTTTTAATTAGAAACAAATGATACTGATTTCAATCTGGAATTCAATTTCCAATGATGTTTCAAACCTTTCATACTCACCGGTCGTAAATAACTCAACACAGGCCCTCACTTGTAAAGAATGTGGCAAGGCAGAAGTTCTCAAGCTTTCAGTGCGGCGACCTCGTTTTTAGCACCCTTTTATAAGCTTCACTTGTTTGTAACGGAATCTTTGAACTCAATTTTTACCCACTTGATAAGGTCAGATTAATTCGCAATTTTGCTCACTTGTCCAGGACCACGATGACAATACAATAATTTAATAATTTTATTCCATTGTCCTGATCAGTATTATCGGGATTAACGATTTCTCATTTTCAGATCTCATCTCGCATCTGGCGACTAATTTCCTGATTTGGCTAAAAAGATTTAATTCGATCAACTATAAAAGGGTGTTTTTTAGTTTTTTTAAACTATAATTTTCATTATATATAAAAAATTTGTGCCAACCCATAAGTATTGCGCAAAATTTACACACACTTGGATGCTTTTATACGTGTATTACTTGTATAGTATATTATTGTTATGCAATAATAAACATCCGTTACTCTAAATATCACGATATAGAAATTTCAAGTAACAAAATAAAAAATATATATATATAATTTAAGTACATGGTAAATTATACATAAACTCTAATCTGTTTATTAAGTGTCGTCGTTTTGAATTCACTTTTGAGATCATCACCTTGTATTAACAACGGTATATATACACATACCGTTGGGACGGATATATTAACGAAGGGATCTAATTTATTATTTTTAATCATGTTACTTTCTTTTTATTTCCAACAGGGCTGCGGTTTGCTATTTACCATTGCACACCTGGTACATTCCCCGGGAACTAGTATCAATTTTTAGTGCGACACCATATAGGTGAGTAGATAAGAAAAGCCGATTCTGCTATAAAGGCGCAGGCGCGGAGGCGGCGTGGAGTTGAGTTGTTTTCATCCTGCTATGGTTTTGGTTTTCGAGTTGATGGGGGGAGTTGAGTTGTTTTCCACTTGCTGTTGAGTTGTTTTCCTCTTGCTGCTAAGTTGAGTTGTTTTTTTAATGTGTAAAAAAATTGTATAGGAATGTTTAAAGTGCTCATGGCGCCACCTATTGGTTAAACTATACACTAAGCTGTGGAATGTTTTAAATCGTTTTCTTGAATGTTTTTTATAATAATCTTTTTTTGGAAAAAAAATGAGCACTTTTTATTATTGGAACTTATAAATCATGTAACTGAAGAATTTTCGGAAAATCTTTGCTTAGATAATATTTTAAGAGAAGTAAGAGAAATGTTATATCCACCTGATTATTTTGAATATTATGAGGATCTGAATAAAATGATTTTTTTAAATGTTTAATTTGAGTTAATTTTATTTACATTGTTTGTTAGTTTAATTTATGTTGAGATACTTTCTTTTTAAAAATAAGTGTGGGTATATTTAAAAAAAAAATTATCTCAGAATGTTTAAGCGTAAATGATATTTTAAATACATTTCATACAAAAGTAAGAAAAAAAATACTGTATAAATATTTTGTATAAGTTTCCGACAAGATTTGGTTTTAAAAAGTTTATTTTTATAAATCTGAAAGAAAAAAAATGTTTTTTTATATGGTTATATTGTTAATTTTTTTCACACTGCTTTCTAGTTTAATTTACGTTGAAATAGTTTCATTTTAAAAGATAAATATCAGTATACGTCTTTCAAACAAATTATCTAAGTATGTTAAGCATAACTGATATTTTAAATATATTTTGTATAAAAATAAGGAAAAATTTATGTTTATGTGTTTAAAGCAAACTCTTTGCCTTTTCCAAAGAGTATAAATTGTATAACTATTCATTGCAATAACCATTTAGTTAAATTATTTTTTTCTTAATTGAATAGAAATAAAAAAAAACATTTATTATACATTGCTTTAATAACAAATTGTAAATTTTAATTCGGTATAATGATTACACATACACAGTAAAGATACAAAGTAGATTGTTTATTCAGAAATCAACATCTTGTATTGCGTTTTACATTACAATCGTATATATATATATATATATACATTACAGGAGAACAACAAATTGTAAAATTGATTTCAGTATAAGAATTACAAAAAAAGATACAAAGTAAGTTGTTTATTTAAAAAAGCAGCATTCCATTTCACATTACAATCTTTTATTTACATTACAAAAATCACATTATTGTGTCATCATTGGATTTTATGTCTTACTTCTTATTGAATAGGTCTAAATTCATCAATGACCAATGTCCATGGGCAAGCGTAGTAATGCCATCATCATTAATAAACCTTTTGTCATCTTTATAGGACAGAGCAAGTTTGTTTTGCTTTATGGAGTGTATTGAATGAAATTTGGATCTATATATAATTAAGTTCATGACAACATATTTTAATTTTTGATTAAAAAGACAGACTTTCTAGTCCTCAAATGTTATTTGATTTTTTAAAGTTTGTTTTTTAATTCCTTTTAACCGCTTTTCAATCTTATGGTTTGTTTTGTAGGCATACATTTTCGATTTTAATCCTACATATTCTGTCATAATATTTCCTTTGTTTTCATCTTTCATTTTCCCGAAGACATTTTTGTTAACTAGAGGTAAATTAAGGTATCCGAACACGTTGAAAATGACCAAATTCAGTCAAGACACATATTTTTGTTTTTTATTTTATTGAATATAGAGCTATCTTTTGACTTTACAAAATATACTTTATTTTGTTTCGACACTACCTAGAGGCCAAGTTACAATCAATTTTATAAAGTTAGAAAAACCGGAAGTGTGGGTTTTTGATCTACCAGAAGTGGGCATTTAAATTGCTCAAAATCTATCATGGCGAGTCCGATAACTCAAAATATTACGAATGTATTTCTATAAAAAATTTTAAACCTGATATTTACGTTATTTTCTGTAGAATGTACTAAAATATTTCTTTATATATGAATACTTTTTGAGTTATTGCTTGTTATTTAAATAATGGTCTCATAAAAAAATGTAATATTTCTTATAAGGTTTACTCAATCATCTCTAAAATTTTCAAATTTTAATAAAAAATTAAAATTTTAGCACATTTTCTAGATAAATGCATCTAGTTTGTTTTCGTAAAACTTTTACTAATATATGTTTATTACTTTTTTCTCTAACTGCTTTGAAGTTTTTCAAAAATATTGCTAAAATTTAACTTATAATTGTGATTTTTGCAAAATTCAGGTAATTTATATTAAATTTTGATAGTTAAATAGAGTAATATTTATTGGTATTGAGTCCTAAAAGAGCATTTATAATGTTTTAGTATGCTATTTTGTTAAAAAAGTACTCCGAACGTGTTCGGATACCTTAAAAATGTTATTTTTGTCATAGTCTGAAGTGTCATATAAGTTAATATCGTCTTTCATGTCACTATAAAAATCATCAGTCTTTATTTCATATATAAAGGAATCGGTGTCTGTATACATGAGCCTTACTTTCGAGTCGTAACGGTGCTTCATGTACTCATAGTGAAAAGAATACATTAGGACTTTTGATAAGTCTAAAATAGCCATTCCTACCTGTATTGGTTTCAGGAATTTGATTTGGGTTTTTTTTAAGATGAACGGCCATTAAGTATTCAGAAAATATTGTACGACGATTAAAATTTGGTTTCGCTATTAACTTTCGAGCTTGCTCTTCTGTTGAGCATAAACGTATATCTAATCTTTTTCTTACATTTTCCATCGTTTTCCCAAATATGCTATTATTCATTAGTTTGTAAAAATCCTTTTGAAAGTCATTTACAGCTTTAGTTCTTAATTCTGTATTGTAATCTATGTAGTTTTTAAGCCAAGGCGACTGAAAAAACTTTAAACCACGATGAATTTTTTTCAAGACTAACCCTAATTTTAAATAAAGCTTTAAATTTGAATAATGGAGAATATATTTTTTTTGGTTCCAAAGTAGTTAAAAGTCTAGGTTCTCTACAATTAGGTGGGGGTTTATTTTCAGGGGCAAGGGGAAAATCTGAATGTTTGTCATGCAAATCGGAAGGGTAGTCAAGATCCACTTCCAAGATGTAACCTACATCTGAGTCATCTGATAAATTGAAAATATCCTGTTCAGTTAAGTTGCCATCACTCCAAACAAAATCTTTTAAGGGTAGATATTTACTCATCGCTTAACCGTACAAATTATTTGCGTCAAGGTACATTAAATATTTTATCTCATCTTCTGGATTAAAGTTAGGCATATGTTTGTTGTTAGCTATAGCATAACGATTGCAACACTGGCTTATACCTCCACTTACACCCTTTTCTATAAAAAGAAGCATGTCATAATCTGGGAACAGTTCGATAGCTACTTTAGGTTGTAATAACATAGCATCCCATGATAAAGCTGGGGTGGTAAAATACCAACAGGGGTCAAGCTTATAAGTCTGCATGCATATTTTCCGAAAGTTTTCAAAGAGATCTGTTAACAATAGGCATCTGTTTTTACATATAGATCACAGTATTCACCAAGATTATTTAAATGAAATTCATTAAATACTTTACATGCATGAGTATAATCCTCCTACACTTATAGGTTCCTCATTTAGTTTATTGTAAAATTTGCTAATAGGTGGTAAACAAGAATCTTTACACTTTTCAAAACTATCAAAATAATCATACGGGGAAAAAAAACTCCTTTTCTTAAAAGTAAATCTATTTTTTCTGAATCAAAATAATGTTTCATATATTTAAATTCATCTTTTTTTAGTGTTTTTATCAAATTTTCCAAACTAGAAGACATGAATTTGAAAGAATCTAAAAATCTTAACTGAAAATCATTTGAAATATTTTTACTAAAGGAATGCCTAAAACCAGCGCCTTAGACCACTCGGCCACGCTACCTCACTTGAAACTAAACATATTCGATATTAATTTTAAAATGGCTGATAATTTTTTTTTTTTTTATTTAAGTATGTTTTTAAAGAACTCGGCGCTTTTTTTATACATATAAATATGTGTTGTAACTGAATTCATATACAAACAACAGTAAATAAATAAATAATAATAATAGTCAACAAAGAAATAAAAGAAATTTTAAGACAGAAGAAATGTGGTTTTATAATATGTATTTTTTTATTTTTAATAACATACCTCTTATATAGCATATTACATTTTTTTCCTTCCTCAATGATAATGAAATTTATGTAACGAAAATAAAAGTTTAATTATAAGAAAAATAAAGTACGTATTTTGTATATAAATTTAAAGTTATGTAGACAATTTTTGCATCTAATATATATATTTTTCCATTAATCTTAATGTGTTTTGAAATTTTATTTTGGTATCAAGAAGTAAAAAACAAACCCGCCCGAACAGCGATTCGACCCCGGGACCATTAGGTTACCACCCTAACGTTCTACCGACTAAGCTATCCAGGCTCTAGAACTTCGTGTTTATTTACAAATAAGTAAATAAAAACCGATTTTGTAAAAGTAGTTTTCACCCCAATCCCCCTATTTTTGTTCGTGAATATA
>BMAO01011253.1:0-18403 GCA_019973975.1 Trichonephila clavata
TAATTGAGCGTATTTAAGCTATCTTAGATTCAGCTGAGAGTCTGTAATATAAGTAGTATCCCCGTATTATAAGAATCTCACCTCTGCATTCTACCATAATTAATATACCTTAATTAGAATTGTGTTGTGTCTGTTTCATATTCATTAATAAGAATTAATAAATCAAATTAGATTGGAAATAATGTCTATGGATTATTTAGTTCCTCCTACACATCTAACCGGGTTTACAGATAGACAAGAAGGATCGGATGTAAGGGGTAACCAGAGGTGTTACCACGCATTTACAAACATTTATGCTTTCTTCGGGGTTCGAACCAAGGCCCCTCGCCACAGAAGATAGCGAAACTATTCAGTATCCCGACTTGGCGGCAGTCAGTCGTTGATAACACAATACAGAGAGGCGCCATTTCCAGCTGGGGTCTTCAACGGTACGTATGAATTCTAAGTTTGCAGATATCTACTTGCGAACAGAAAGAAACAAAGTCCAAGAATTTATTATCACGCTCCAAGATATGGAGCGTGATAATAATTTCTCTTTTCATGGCAAATGTTAGTTTCTGAAAATGCGCAAAAAATGATGCTCTGAACAGAAAACAAAGCCAACAAACAAAAATAGAGTTTGGGTCAATGATTGCTCAAATCTCGCTAAAAATTGATCTGAGATTTTATAGAAGACAAGCTAAATAAACATCATATTCTACGTAAAAAAAAAAAAAAAAGAGTTTGTTCTGAGTTTTTTCCAAACATCCTATACATTTGAGTATATAAATTCATTAAAAAAATCTTCTTTCGGCTTATAAATGATACATATGTGCATCAAGTTTTATTATTATACTTTTAATTATACTTTTTCTTTAATCTGAACAAATTTGAGGAAGGGTTAGGGTCACGTGAACGACATATTATGAGTGTCGAGTCAAGTGCCTTGCGGAGAGGATGATGCATGCTAAATCAGTCGAGGCTGGCAGTCCTCTCGTTGTCGTGGTGTGTTAGTTTGGAAAGGGTTGTCATTTAAAGTGTCGTCCTCGTCCCTTGACCAAGGTTCTAAATCTCGAGGTCGTTGCCTTCATGTTGCTTTATAGTGCGATGTTAATACACTCTCTATAATGGTCTTGCCTTCGCGCCTAAAGGAGCGGGAGAATCGGATGGAAAACTAGCCATGGTCAATAAAACTTGAATTTATTCACATTATTAACCACAACTCAAATTCAATCGATCAAGGATAAGAGATGCAGCCAATTAATAAATAGGAAGGCAATTAACGAGGTACGTGAGATAGGAGAAGACTTTAATGTTAAATATACACTTACTTATTTCAATAGCTCTGACTTTAATCTAGATTCTATCTCCAGTGACAAATCGTCACCTTGAGTAATTCAATTATCAAATATAAATATCCACGATTCACATTCAATTGGATTAATCACTGCTGCACTAGCAATCTATCCTATCTCTCTCTCTCTTTCAAATCTGAAAGCCTAGACGTTATATAGTAATCACAATAAACATGTTCACGCTCTCTTTGGAGGAAGCTTTCTAATAAAATAATTTTTAAAGACCAAGAGGACTGTTAGTGAGAAGGCCCCGGATAGAACCGTCACAAATCTTCCTTTTGTATAGCATGTGTGTGGGAATTACTCCATGTAAAATAATTCAAATTAGAGTAAAATATTTATTGATTATTTATACTGACATTTCGTTCAAATTACATCTCGAGTTTTCAACCCTTCTAAGGCTTTTTTCTTTTACTATTTTCTATTTTCGTAAGTTATTTCTTTCGTCTCGAACAGGATTGGTAAAAGTTACTGCAGTCGAAACAAAACATTTTGCTCTCTTTCAAAAATTCCTTCTGCGTTTAAATTTATTTTAAAGAGGAACCCCTATTTCTTAAACAGCGACATTATT
Source organism: Trichonephila clavata (assembly GCA_019973975.1). Lineage (NCBI taxonomy): Eukaryota > Metazoa > Arthropoda > Arachnida > Araneae > Nephilidae > Trichonephila > Trichonephila clavata. The sequence goes on from BMAO01011253.1 coordinate 1,906, forward strand.
GATAGATCGGACAACTGTTGCAGATTTCAAAAAAAGCAGTAGTTACTAGGTTTAAATGGGATCTCATTAGTAAGAGCAACAAGTATATAAAACAGGTTTAAAAAAAATTGCAGAGAGAGAAACTGGTTCATTATACTGATAACTTAAAATACGATAAAATGTATAACGATTGTTTTAATTCTAAATCTGAATACATACATAGAAAAACTGCTTTGAAAATAAAATTTTATTTGGAGCTATTTAGCAGAGGGGGGAAAATAACAGGCTTCCTTAAAACTTAACGAATAAATGTATTGTTTCAATTCACAAACAAGCAGAAATCTAAAAATATGGTTAAGATTAGAGTGAAATTATATCGATTTTTAAAATGGTTTTGTGTAAAATAACCATTTTTATCTCCAGTTCAACAAAATGTTATTCACATAACTAGATTTCCGTTTGGAATTCTTAAAGGGAAAAAAGATATGAAGCTGTTTTTCCTCGCCATTTTGAAGGAAAATGTGTATATATTCCTTTTGTTTGTGTTCATAAATATGCATCAACAAAATAATAAATATGTTATGTAGCAAAGTTTTGTCCTCATTGAATCTAAATTTCATGCAGTTGTTTTTCCTCCAAAAGTAAATATAAATCAATATTTTGTGAAATATTTTTTAGGCAGTTAGAAGATTTTAACTGGATAAAAATACTTTAAAAGCAAAACTTCTTGCAGATAGATCTTTGAAAACAGACCCTATCTCGAAAGAGATTGTGTTTTTTTTCCTTTTAGCTTTATTTATTCTTTTTAAAAATTATTAGTGTACGTGTACAAAATGTAAACCATCTTATTTGGCATATTATAAAAGATGTTGCTATAACTCTGTACTCATTACGTATAACAAGAAATATATATAAGGTGACTTGGAGTACTTCTTACATGCATGTTTGTGAATGTCTATGGCATAGGTTCCCAACCTTTTTTAAACTGGCGCTTCCTTTTCTCTTGTAAATATTTCGATACCGCCCCCTTTTCTAGTGAATATTTCGATAGCGCCCCCTCCCACTCTAGAGAAATAAGAGTGTATATATCACATGGTGAAAACAAGAGTTAAGTTTTAAAAAATATCCTATTGCTAATAGAATATATATTTTAAAATTTCTTTCTAAAGCTTCAATTTTTTTTATTTGGGAATATGAAACAGCTTTTGCCACAAATATATTTAAATATGCAATATTATATATTTTAGTCATAGATAGGATATTGTTGGCATTGAAACGTGCTACTGAATTTCTTCTTCATTTCAAAGAGTGTAATAAAAGTTTTAGCTTACCTGTTATAAAGACAGGCAGGGATTGTGATGATACGAAGTTATTCATAATAAACTATTGCTTTTAAAATAAATATAAATCGACAGTTTCAGCCTTTAAAAATCACGTTAACATATCCTAGTTAACATATTTAATTATGTTTCTTGGATAATATACGTAATACAATGCAGTGGACGAAACATTTTTCCTGCTGCTCACAGACAAAGACAACACGTGCGCTGCAGAAATTAAAAGGCACTTTATCATTTAATTTAATGTAGGCCTGAATGTAATGTAATATTTAAGTTTTTCACATCCACTTCCCGAACTATCGAAATATGTGAATTTTCGTACATGTGATATAGAAATGATTTAAATTCATACAATCAACATAAGGTAGACAGTATTAAAGTATACTTCTGTTAGTACATAATCAGCGTGGTTTTTAAAGTCTTTTTTAGACTATATTTGGTTAATCTGCCCAACCCCTCCGTGCCTTCTCAACGCCCCCTAATTTTCTCTGGGCCTTGTACTGCCCCCCTGAAAACCCCAAACGCCCACGTTGAGAACCTATGGTCTAGGGTCAATTAAAAACGTAGCCGTTGATCATAATTTAGTTTATTGCAATGCGTCAATAAATTATTCTGAAAACCATGGCTAGAGCGATTGCAATGTAAAAAGTGTCGATCGCGCGTGACTAAAGTTCATGCACGTGGCTAGAGAGTTGTAGTTAAAGTAGTCATGCGGGAAGTGGTGGAGGTGTACTGGAGGTTATCCAATTGATATGTAAGGTGCTGGGGATTCATCACACACACACATACACGCGCACACACACATACACACGCACACACACACATACACACGCACGCACTCACACAATGCTTGGTTTCAATAATCGACCAAACAAAACATTCTTGTTACGTAATTATAATTCATTACGTGATGTATACAAATGATTTGAAAAGCACCCTGTGAGCGAAGTGTTTATTAATTGCACATTCTAAAACCAACGCAAGATTTACTGATGACGTATCTCGTAACTTTTAAACCGGTCAAGTGACGAGGACAACACCAGAGCTGGCTCTTACTCTCCATACTTCTACACTTATCCAACAGGAGGACTTTGAACTTCTATAGATTTAATGTGCATCAGCGTCTCTACATTGAGGGTTTTCAGTGGTCACAGGATTCTAACCCGCAAGTCGACAATGCTAGCCACGAGTTCATGATCATGTTCACAGAATATCACTACCCCAGTGAACCTACTGATTAAAATTTTGGAATGACCAAGACCACAGTAGCCTAGTGTTTATTCATCACCTCCTAGATATACACAAGGCCTCGTGACTGATTTGTGACGTCACTACTAGTAGGGAGACTTCGTCCATCGCCTACGGAACTTTTCAGATGCATTTTTAAATACTTTTTGTTTTTTAACCCAACATACATACAGGGAATTTAAAAAAAAAATTGATCATTAAATTCTATTTTATGTACATAAAACATAAGAGTAAATATTAGTTTACCTATTTTAAATAATAATTGCAAGTATGTAATTATCGATGTATTTACTACGAACACACATTACGATGAACATAAACACACTTAAAAACATTGCAGCAAATCATAAGAACCTTTTGTATTTGTATATTTCTTTTACAAAACTGTGCTTATTTCTTAACTTTAAAATTTATTTTCAACATTTTATTCAGAATAGTTACAAAAATGGAAATAAAATTATATATATATATATAGAAATAGTTTTTAAAACAGAAAAAAAAGACAAATTAAAAAACAGTAACTTTATTGGTATCAAATACAATCACAACATAAAGAATTATAAAATAAATTTCAAATATATTTTTGAAACAAATCTATATCAGTATAATTATAGATACATACAGGAAAATAAATACATACATAAAAATAGAATACACAATTTATTTAGCTGTTTGTCAATTACTTTTCTTTCCTTAAATATTTGGTAATTTTTTAAAAATTTGGTAATTCAGAATAGTTACAAAAAGGAAAATAAAATTAGAAATGGTTTTTAAAACAGAAAAAAGACAAACAAATTTAAAAACAGTAACTTTATTGGTTTCAAATACAATCACAACATAAAGAATTATGAAATAAATTTCAAATATATTTTTGAAACAAATCTATACCAATATAATTATAGATATATACAGGAAAATAAATACATACATAAAAATAGATTACACAATTTATTTAGCTGTTTGTCAGTTACTTTTCTGCTAAAAGTAATTATTCAATTATGCATTGTTACAAATGTGAATTAAATATATTGCAAACTTTATTGGTATCATGCACAGTAATAAACAAAAATTCACTCTCTACAATAGCAGCATTAAAAATAACCAAAAATAAACTTCTCACAAATAACAAGTTATCGTAAAATAAGTTAAAAATATTTTTAAAATTAAATCATACATATATAAAAGCATAGATATACACCTAAATGAATAAATGCATACATAAAAATATATGTAACTTATTACATACATAAAAATAATGTAATTTATTTAGCTAATAAAGTATGTATTTTTCTTTTCTTTGTTTCAACTTTTTTAATATCATTTTTTCCCTACAGTAGTTATGTAGTAATGCATTTATAGAAGTGTGGATACTATGCTTTTTAAAACTAGCTCAGAAGCATGATCATTGTTACAAGGTTCATCATATAAAAAAAATTCATTTGAATTTATCAAACTAATCGATATTTCTGAGGCAATTTGATGTTGATTATTTTGTTTGAGGAACATATTTTCATAATCTTTAGAAAGAAGTTTCTGAATTATTATATAGTTATAGAGTACCGCTGTAACGACATCTGGGGAAGGGCACAATAAACTTCCTCTGTCTAAGTTACGTATTAAATCATAGTTAGAATTTAGTTCAAAAGTTTTATTAAGAACAAGTGATTTGGAACAAGAGTCGCATTTTAATTTTTTAAGTGCTGCTCTAGCACAAACACCAGCTAAATATGTTAAGACAGGTAGATATGACTGAGCATCACGAAATTCTATTTCAGCTAGTGTAATATTAAAATTATGAGATACTGATGGCTCTAAAGCAGAATTTTCATTACACGAATCTTCTAAATTAATGTTTTTTAAGTTAAGCTGGCCATAAGCATTTGAAACCAAAGTTTGAGGTAAAAAATTTTGCATTCTTAGTTTAGCTTCTACTTCATAAAGCTGTCGAATTGATATTAAATATTGAGAACCTGAAAGTGTCCTATATTTCCCAAAACGACTTTCTAACGCATCTGTTTGAATTTTTCCAGGAAGAAAATACTGAAATTTTAATTCTTTAGTGCAATATTTTGACATTTCAAGTAAAGCGTATGTGGTATGAGTAAAAGCAAGATGTGTTTCTTTAGTAAGGGTGCCAGTAGTACAATCTTTTTCCTTCCACGAGTCTAACCATCACAAAATTTTATGCAAGAATTGACATGCTTTGTTGTCTGGAGATAAAGTAATCGGTTGCTGATAAGTATCAAGCAAATGTTGTCCCCTTTAAAGGTGTTTTAACATTAACAATTTTCCACCATGTACAAATTAAAGAAATAAAAATTGATGTTGTTTCATAACTAATTAGCTTATGTTGCTCTCCTAATAGTTGAAGCCCCTGAATAACAAAGTTATTAAATATCTTAAGCACAAGTTTCACATTTTGTTTTTCAAGATTTGTAGGACATAAAGCCTTCAAAGTTAAACCATAAGCAAACTTTACTAAATTATTACTTTCTATGTCGTATAGTCGTTTAAGTGTAGAGAAATTTGCTTCTAATAAAGGAAACTTATTATGATCTTCGAAATCTGGAAAATAAAAACATTGGCCCGCATTTTTTTGATTAATCCAATTGTTACAAATACATTTAAAAATGTGTACTGAATCAATAACAAAAAATAAAGGATTGGAAGGATCAGAAGGATGTGGATATACAATGCTCAATTTGGGAGGAACAGAAAAGTTGGACATTGCTTTTCGATTTATAGAATTATTGTCAGAAACTACACCTATAACTTTGAATCCTATACCATCAAGTTCTACGATAGTTTTTTCAACAACAGCAAACAATTTTTCTCCATCGATTTTTTTCACCGGCATTACATGAACTACTTCTTTAAGAGGAGAAAGAAGACTGAATCATGAACACATAAGCTGAAGTAGCAGCTTGTTCACTGTTATATGCCATCCCAAGAATATTACCCCCTTTAAAATCTAAGTATAGTTTTAAATAGATTTCGTCAAGCATCAGTATGACAGTTTTGTCAACAGATTTTAGGATGTTTACTTTTTTTTTATGTATGTTAGAAAGTTTTCATTTGATTGTTCTGTTTGAGGATTAGTTTTTAAAGATCAACAAAGTTTGCGTAAAGTTCTAGGATGGGGAATATTGAGATATCCCGAATTTCTTAAAAATTTATAGGCATGAGGAGATATGGATTGTAATATACAAAAAAACCCCATCATTTCAGAGGAATATCTAAAAGAAAACTTGTTACAGGTTAAAAATTTGAGCTGGTCAATTAAGAAATGGAGTACAATTTTTTTATCATCATCTAAATCTGAAAACATACTTTCTAAAAGATTAAGAATAAAACCAAATGTTGTAGGAAAATCATGGGAGCTTTTCATTTCTACTCTGAGAACCAGTTCATGTAATATTTTATTTACAACAATAACATCATTAACTTTTACAGGAAATTTGTACTTACCTAGTTGACCTATCTTTGTTTGACCTATGTGTATTGACAAATCTAATTCTTTATTTATCAACATTGATGCTTTAAAAAATAACAGGAGATACCGTTGTTTCTAGCATCATAATTATTACTAGATCTTTTTTACAAACAACAGTCCATATGTCCTGAAGTTTCTCTGCATTTAAACACTCGACTAATTCTGGAAGCGACGTAAATGATTTACTTTTTTCGAATTCTTCTTTGCAAATGATGCTTTCTTGGATTGAGCGTTGTAAGTGCTCATTTTCTAATCTTTGCAGTCTTTGCTCAGGAGATTCTCTGATGTTATTTGTAGAGTTTGAAATATATTTGGGGTAAGTTGGAAAAATTATCGAGACTGCAAAATTTTGTAGTCTAAAACGCTGCAAGGCTACACATAACTTCTCCCCAGTTTTTTCGTCATAAGCTTCTGTGTTTCTTCGTATTGCATCATAAGCAAAGTGTAGTTCACAAACCTAAAATTAAATATATATATATATATATTTATATATATATATATATATATATTGTTTTGCATTTTGACAGAAAAGATTTGTGAGAGTTAACAAAAATTTCTCTAATAATTTAATTTTTTGTAATTTTAAGTGGAACTTTTGTCGGAAGTACTGAAAAATTTTTTATACAACAGCAAAAAAATTTTCGACAACGCTTATGTACAAAATTCGAACACAATTTTGTTTGTTTGTTTTCTCTTTGGTTCAATGAAATTTGTTTATTTTGCCAGCAAATGGTTGTCATCAAAGCAAACTTGATACGATGAAATAATTCTTGTCGGGACACCACATAGTCTATATTAATGCAAACAATTCTAGAAAAGAAACTGCCAGTGTTGTCTTCAAGGGCTCAGAAATTGGTACTCCCTACCTCTAAATGTGGTGTCTTCTCCGACATTTGCTGTCGTAGCAATCGTACTTCAAGTTAACGTTGTGAGGTTAATGCTGAGTCATGTTTATCTGTTTTTAGCTTTATTTTTTTCTTACTTTTAAAGTCATCCTAATAGTTCAGAAATCAGATAGATTTTTTTGTAGTGAATGTGTTATGCATTTTGTATCTCACATCATATTAATATACAAAATAATCAATAAATGGTTTCTTATGTTCATATTTACGTAGACTATGACCTCTGTATCATAATGGGCTTTCTTTTGCTAACACACAATTAATACTTAAGGAACTTTCGTTGATTCTGTGAAAAAGTATTTAGAAAATGACACAAAAATGTTTGTTTGCAATAGCAAAAATACTACACAGTTTTTGTCCAAAACTTGATTGGGCTCATTTTTAAACACAAATTTTTTTAGGGCTACAAAATATTTATTTCATAAACAATACGCTTTTCTCATTATAGATATATAAAAATGAATTACCAATGTAATTATCATGTTAAGAATCTCACATGAAAAAAAAGAAATGAGTACATTTTCAAATGTCTTATCGAACAACCTATTAAAGTTATAAGTAGACATCTAAAATTAACATTTTTACAGTTTCCATAAATAGAATAAAGTTAAATAACTTACCTTTGAATACTTTGATGGAGCAAAATCTTTTCTTGATATAGCATGGATCCATTTTTTTCGAAGGAGTCCTCTTTGGAGAATGCGAACATTTACAATTTTTCACTACCTTTATAATTACTATTGCAATTCGGTATAACGCATGTGTAGACCATTTTTGTCAGAATAGTTAAAAAGAAATTGAAAATCTATAATAAAAAAGCGAACAAGCAGGTATCCACACAGAGACAAGCACTAAAATGGCGTAGGCGAGTAACTGATCTTACTTGAATTCAAGCAGGTTTTCTATCCCTACTATGTGTGACGTCACAAGCCTATCACGTTGGAGTCACCAGGCCTTCTGTATATCTAGGAGGTGGATGGTTCACTGCAACGAACTCTTGGCCGGAGCGTCATGAGCTCGAGCCCTGTGACACTAAAGACCCGTCGCGTAGAGAGCCTGATATACGTTAAATCTGTCATCCCCCAAACTCCTCACGTTGAAGTGGTATAGAAATTTAGAGAGCGGGGTGTCAGCTCATGTGCCATCCTCGTCTCTTGACTGTGTTTCAGAATTATGAAGTCCGTCATCAACAGTCCTCGAATTACCTTGAGAAATGCTACGTTAATGAACACTCACTCATTGTGGAATGATCAACCGAATTTTAAAAAAATAGACAAATTGAAGTGGAAAATATACAAAATCTCGCATTTTTGTTTTGAATATTCGTTACTTTTCTTTAAAAATAAATAAATAAACAAAAAATAAACAAAATCGTCTCCTGTACTCTCCTGAAAGGACTTCGCTTACCTCTAATGAGTAAATTATGGAACGTTTAGTTCTATAACGTTAAAGTATAGAAATTTGCTATAACGAATCGAAGAATAATTTTTATTCTATTAGGCTTAGTTGCGCTCACATCAAAACATTGCAACTGTCTGATGCCAAAACACGGACTGTTGCCAATCCAGTAAACTGAAAAATGTGTGTGTTACAAGGAAATTGCTTCCAGATTTACAATATAAATACACAGTATAAATATAAATATTAGTTTACATAAAATACGAATTCCTAATTACAAATGCATAAATATAAAGTTATAAAATTCATTTTAAAAATTAATTATTTTACAAATTATAATTCTACAATTTTATTAAATTTCTGTTTGTTTATTAACTCACTTGGCTTGAGCGGCTATTAGTTGGCAACGAGTTGAATAATTGCCTCAACAAGTATGAGAGATACAGTTTGAGAAACAGTATTACCGTTCAACACACACACTTACATTTGCGCATTATACACTTTTTCATCCTTGCCAATCTTTTACTTGTTAATGACATCTAATTTATCAATCCCAGGAAAACCTTTACTTTAAAAAAAAAAAAAACACGTATAATTGTGATCGTATTGTATGTAATAGTTATATCCTCGTAGACTGTGGTTTTGTTCTGTAACAATATACATAATACATTTTTAAATTTAAATAAACAATCTTTAAATGTGTTTTTATTTCGGTATATATACTTTAACGTTTAAGAATCTGGGTGCGACAAATCTGGTTTATTTCACATAATTATGCATCTTTGTTTCGGTGATCGATAAGACATTTCGATTAGAAAACCATGTAGAATAATAAAAAGCAATAATTATAGGCTTATTTTTAAGTAAATTTCTGCTGAAATATTTGTTGAAACTCTTTTTTCTCATTGAACTATATTGCATTCTGATCAGAAGGATTAAATATACGCACAAATACGAATATAATAAATTCTTGTTCCAAATACTTTTCGACAGTATTGGTTACATTTATTTTATTGCATTTAGAATACAGCTTGGAATTTTTTATACAATTAACATTTATTGCTTTTTAAAAGTATCATTTGTATTCTTACACAAGGGTGTTTCTGTCCACGATAAATAAATGTTCTTTTTTTCCTTCTATAGAAGTATTCTAATTTAATAAAGAATGTTAATGAAGAAAACAAACAAAAATATTTGATTTTTTTTCAGATATGCAACTAAATTATCCAAATTAAATATAAAAGTTATGGTTAACTTGAAAAATATTAATAGAGAGCATTTCAAATCACTTAATTTATAGGAAGAAGTTTGGGATAATCTATACCATTCAGTTTAATCGCATTTTTTATCATAGACAGCACATAGTAAAAAAAAATTTTTTTTAATTACACCAGGTTCCCTGGAAAAATCCAAGGATTATGTAATTCAATACAGACAAAATATTGTATGCCTCTGGGTGCGACAAATCTGGTTTATTTTGCATAATTATGCATCATTGTTTCGGTGATCGATAAGATATTTCGATTTGAAAACCATGTAGAATAATAAAAAGCAATAATTATAGGCTTATTTTTAAATAAATTTCAACTAAATAGTTTTTTGCTGAAATATTTGTTGTAACTCTTTTTTTCATTGAACTATATTGCATTCTGATCAGAAGGATTAAATATACGCTATTTTTAAAAATACTGAATACAGTTCGCCTTCATTAGAATCTTTAAGGCACGTGTAATAAATAAAAACGTTCTGATCAAACAAGCTACTAAATAATAAAGTTATTTATTATTTAGAAGAACGTGACAATTACATATTTATCATAATACATAAATATCATTAACATTAATTCAAACAAAGAGCGTTTACTTAATGCAAAGTTTGCTTGATGCTCAACCAAGGTAAATGTGTGTGTGTGTGACTGCAGATATATTATTATTAATAAAAATAAGTAATGTTATTCCTGTCTGAGTTAGGTTTTCTTATTCTTAAAAAGCTTAAAACTTTGTTTGCGGGCTTGTGGTCTCCATATTCCTTTTTATAAAAATTCGTTTGAATGTCTAGACTTGTGTAAGTAAAGCCTGAATTGTAATGACTTTGGCTTTAACTTTTCTCCTTTGTCTAATTTATAAAGAAGTTTAAGTTGTTTGTCAAAGAGTAAGATGAAAAGGTAATCCCTTTCGTAAAGTTTAAGAACAACAGACAAATTTTGCTGTCATAGTTTTAAAATATGTATTTTTTATAGTTTTTTTGTGTGAATCGTTTTGTTAAAAACGTTTCACGAAACTCAATAGCAAGATTTTTAAAGCTTCAGTTATATCCTAGTTTGGTTCACATCTTTAGTGACATATTAAAAAAAATATGCCAAATTGCGCCAACAGCTTGTTTGTGTGTGTGCTAAACTTCTATTCAATACGACGAGAATAATTCAACAAGTTGACGATAAATTAATGAATGTATTTACAAAGAAACTAGTAGGTAAGAAAAGCCGGTTCTGCGGTAAAGGCGCAGGCACAGGCGCAGGCGCAGGCGCAGAGTTGAGTTGTTTTCCTCCTGTGGAGGCACAGGCGCAGGCGCGGAGTTGTTTCCCTTCTGTGGATGCTACGTGGAGTTGAGTTGTTTCCCTCCTGCTATGGTTTTGGTTTTCGAGTTGATGGGGGGAGGTGAGTTGTTTTCACCTGCTGTTGAGTTGTTTCCCTCCTGCTGCTAAGTTGAGTTGTTTTTTAAATGTGTAAAAAAAGTTTATTGAAATGTTTAAAGTGCTCATGGCGCCACCTATTGGTTAAACTATACACTAATTATTAGATTTTAAAATGATTGAAAAAATAACGCTCAAATAAAAAAAAAATAATAAATCCAGATTCAAACTCACAGCCCCAGAACAAAATGTCTCCATAGGACAATAGTTTTTCAGTTACGCTAACCATTGTCCTATGAAGGCATGCAGACCTGAAGAAAACTTAGGTTTATAATCTCATGAATTTAATTTTGCAGGCGAAGCAGATGGCGACATTTTCTTAATTAAAATGAAATAAAAAAAAATATTTCACTTATATTATTTTAATAATTTGTAAATTTTAATGCGGTATAATGATTACACATACACAGTAAAAATGTGACGTAGAATACTCGTAATCAGCGTGTGAACGGTTTACGATTGAACTTGTCTTAGCTTGTCTGATCTTGATTCTACAAGACGGCGACTGAATTCTACGTCAGAAATTATCTCAATGCTTAGAGCGGATGGATACATTGTTGGCTTTAAAAAAAGTTTATTTTTATAAATCTGAAGCAAAAAGAATAATTTTTTTTTTTTATAAATATGGTTATATTGTTAATTTTATTCATACTGCTTTCTAGTTTAATTTATGTTGAAATAGTTTCATTTTAAAAGATAAATATCAGTATACATCTTTCAAACAAATTATCTTAGTATGTTAAGCATAAGTGATATTTTAAATATATTTTGTATAAAAGAAAGGAAAAATTTATGTTTATGTGCTTAAAGCAAACTCTTTGCCTTTTCCAAAGAGTATAAATTGTATAACTATTCATTGCAATAACCATTTAGTTAAAATATTTTTTAATTGAATAGAAATAAAAAAAAATATTTATTATACATTGTTTTAATAACAAATTGTAAATTTTAATTCGGTATAATGATTACACATACACAGCAAAGATACAAAGTAAATTGTTTATTCAGAAATCAACATCTTGTATTGCGTTTTACTTTACAATTGTATATATATATATATATATATATATATATATATACATTACAGGAGAACAACAAATTATAAAATTGATTTCAGTATAAGGATTACACAAAAAGATACAAAGTAAGTTGTTTATTTACAAAAGCAGCATTCCATTTCACATTACAATCTTTTATTTACATTACAAAAATCACATTATTGTGTCATCATTGGATTTTATGTCTTACTGCTCATCGAATAGGTCTAAATTCATCAATGACCAATGTCCATGGGCAAGCGTAGTAATGCCATCATCATTAATAAACCTTTTGTCATCTTTATAGGACAGAGCAAGTTTGTTTTGCTTTATGGAGTGTATTGAATGAAATTTGGATCTAATTAAGTTCATGTCAACATATTTTAATTTTTGATTAAAAAGACAGGCTTTGTAGTCCTCAAATGTTATTTTATTTTTTATAGTTTGTTTTTTAATTCCTTTTAACCGCTTTTCAATCTTATGGTTTGTTTTGTAGGCATACATTTTCGATTTTAATCCTACATATTCTGTCATAATATTTCCCTTGTTTTCATCCTTCATTTTCCCGATGACTTTTTTGTTCACTAGAGGTAAATTGTAAATGTTGTTTTTATCATAATCTGAAGTATCATATAAGTTAATATCATTTTTCATGTCACTGTAAAAATCATCAGTTTTTATTTCATAGATAAAGGAATCGGTGTCTGTATACATGAGCCTTACTTTCGAGTCGTAACGGTGCTTCATGTACTCATAGTGAAAAGAATACATTAGAACTTTTGATAAGTCTAAAATTACCATTCCTACCTGTATTGGTTTCAAAAATTTGATTTGGGTTTTTTTTAGATGGACGGCCATTAAGTTTTCAGAAAATATTGTGCGTCGATTAAAATTTGATTTCGCTATTAACTTTCGAGCCTGCTCTTCTGTTGAGCATAAACGTATATCTACTCTTCTTCTTACATTTTCCATCGTTTTCCCGAATATGCTGTTATTCATTAGTTTGTAATAATCCCCTTCTGAAAGTCATTTACAGCTTTAGTTCTTAATTTAGTATTATAATCTATGTAATTTTTAAGCCAAGGAGATTGAAAAAATTTTAAAACTCGATGAGTTTTTTGCAAGACTAACCCTAATTTTAAATATAGCTTTAAATTAGAATAATGGAGAACATATTTTGTTTTGGATTCCAAAGTAGTTAAAAGTCTAGGTTCTTTACAATTAGGTGGGGGCTTATTTTCAGGGGCAAGGGGAAAGTCTGAATGTTTGTCATGCAAATCGGAGGGATATTCAAGATCTACTTCCAAGATGTAACCTACATCGGATTCATCTGATAAATTTAAAATATCCTGTTCGGTTAAATTTTTATCACTCCAAACAAAATCTTTTAAGGGTAGATATTTACTCATTGCATAACCGTACAAATTATTTGCGTCAAGGTACATTAAATATTTTATCTCATCATCTGGGTTAAAATTAGACATATATTTGTTGTTAGCTATAGCATAACGATTGCAGCACTGACTTATACCTCCTCTTACACCCTTTTCTATAAAAAGAAGCATGTCGTAATCAGTGAACAGTTCGATAGCTACTTTAGTATGTAATAACATAGCATCCCATGATAAAGCTGGGGTGGTAAAATACCAACAGGGGTCAAGTTTATAAGTTTGCATGCATATTTTCCGAAAGTTTTCAAAGAGATCTGTTAACAATAGGACATCTGTTTTTACATATAGATCACAGTATTCACCAAGATTATTTAAATGAAATTCATTAAATACTTTACATGCATGATTATAATCCTCTACACTTATAGGCTCCTCATTTAGTTTATTGTAAAATTTGCTAATAGGTGGTAAACAAGAATCTTTACACTTTTCAAAACTATCAAAATAATCATACGGAAAAACTCCTTTTCTTAAAAGTAAATCTATTTTTTCTGAATCAAAATAATGTTTCATATATTTAAATTCATCTTTTTTTAGTGTTTTTATCAAATTTTCCAAACTAGAAGACATGAATTTGAAAGAATCTAAAAACCTTAACTGAAAATCATTTGAAATATTTTTACTGAAGGAAATATATTTTTCTTCGGTGTTCGGAATTAAATTAATTTGTTTTTTATCGTATCCTAACTCCTTAATAAAAATATGGGCGTCATACCCAGAAAGATTATGGAAGAAAACAGGCAAAAATTTAGGGGTTTTCATTGCTAAATTACAACTATTACAACAAGGGCCATTAAATTTTTGAGTCACATGGTTATGATCCCTAACCTTGATATTGTTTTCGCGAAAGGTTTGATCACAAACATAACAATTTTTAGCATTATCATACAATTGCTTTTCTGATTCAGTAAGAGGTAATAATGGTTTTAGTTTTTTATAAATATTATCCATTTCTATTGCATCTTTTTCTAACTTTTCAATAAAAATTTTTGGGGCATCAATACCTCTATATACTACTGGATCTTTATAATACCCCCCTTGATAACTGATAAAATAACAAAAACCTATCGGGACATGTTTTTCATAAATATTAGTAAATGAAAAGTTTGGATTAGGACCACAAGTATCAGTTTTCCTAGTTACACACTCGAAATCCGCATATACAACAAAGGGTATTTTTAAACAATGTTGAAAATTTTTAAATTTTAAAAACTTACTAGTTTCTGACGGCATTACTACTCTTGCAGGACTTTTATGTATACACATCTCATTGTGCTGAAGAAGTTTGTATTCTGTTTGCAAAGCACTTAAACATCTTTTACATATAAATGTTTTATGATGATGTTTTGAGAGTTGTTTGGAAACAAGTCGAGATAAGCTTTTAATGAAACAATAATGTCCAAACTCTCCATTTTTTACGTAAAGCAAATCTATATGTTTATCACACACTATATCACTGATGAGGAGAGGAAATATTTTTAAATCTTCTTCAAAAGAATAAATATTTATTCCTATATCGTTCATTTTTGAAAATTTTTTCACCTCGTTAAGCGGTGTTGGAAAGGATATTCCATCAAAGTTCAACTTATTTATGTGGGGGACATAACTTGACGTTTTGTTGAGGTTGCTGGTGTTGGGGTAAAGAGCTGCGAGAATAGACCACATGAAGCACTGAGAGTCCTCATTATTGATGACATTGATGATTGCCTTAGTTTCAGCGATCTGCTTCGGCACCTCGATGAAGGATGATGAACCTCTGAATGGAGAATAACGGTTTGTGCGGACTTCGAGTCTTAAGATTTCGTCCAGTGTCCAGCCCGAGTCTTTACCCTCGAAATCCTCACTTTCTTTCACTATTTTCTCAGACATGTTGTCATAAAGGCTGGCGAGATTAGTTCCTTGTAATACTTCATTATTCGGCGTTTTAAATTCAACGTTTTTTATCATTTTTCCGGCATCTGTCGCTTTCGAGTAAATGCAATGAACCCATTTACTCACTTTCAAGGATTTGTAAGTTTTGAGTTCATTGTGAAAAATTAAGAGTGTCTCTTCTTTTCTCAAGAGTAGAAACTCTTTTATCCCAGTGAACTATCGTTATTATGGAGATCAAATGTTTTATAAGCTTTTTGAAAAGCACTCTCTCTTTCTTTTGGTGGTAAGGAGATATTTTCAGGAACAGCAGCAGAATGTTCTGGGACAGCTGTAGAATTTTCAGGAACGGCCGTAAAGGTTTCAGGAACTGCATCAGAATGTTCTGGGGAAGTCGTAGAGTTTTCAGGAACAGCCGTAGAGTTTTCAGCAGATGTGGACAACTGTGTTTTCTTTTTCCTATTTGAAACAGACAAATCCACTCTCTTTCTTTTTCCCGCTTCATTCTCCAACTTTCTTTCGCAGCTTTTATTTTTCAAATGATTCAATAAGTTGTCTTTACGGGTAAAGGATGTATCACAAAACTCGCATACAATTTTCTCTGTTGAATGCACAGAGTCAATGTGTCGTTTTAAATCACTTTGCCGAACGAAGTTTTTTCCACAAATATTGCAAGTAGACATAATGAAGCCGTAGAAATTTTAGAACGTTGCTACTCACTACTAAATCTTCAAACAAATTTTGTGTTCTGCTACTCTGTGACGATCAGGCACTGTACATATATTCGACGGAGCGAATGGGCTATTTGAAACATGTTATCAACGCGGTCTCCTTTTAAACTCCTGGGGGGGTGGATAGTACACGCCCCTCATCACTTCTCATTGGTTGGCGCAGTGAAAATCTGCACACGTCACGCTCCGACCCCTTACCACCCGCCGTTTTCCGAGGCGTCAGTCTACAAAGTCAGACAGGGTATGTGAATAGATCAGCAGGGGGGTTTCGTCCTGCCCATTCACGAAACAGACCCACTGAACGCGAGACGAAACAATGAAAACCACGTGTTTTGCCTCCAAGCTGCTCTAATCATCA
>BMAO01011254.1:0-101606 GCA_019973975.1 Trichonephila clavata
CTGTTATTCAATTTTATGAGAACGCGTGAAAAAACAAGAAAAATTCTTTTTGAACTTTACGTAGAAATTTCCTTACTAAATTCCTACGTATTTCTTTATAATTGCATAGTTAATTTCGGCTTATATTTGATTCAAATTATTTTATGATATATCTATTTTTAATGTGAGTATTTACATTCTTATAAAACTTTGCTTCGTTTATATACATCTTCAAATTGCTTTCTCGGAAGACCACACCTCTAAGCGGATACTATTGAACCACTTTGACCAGATGTCTGCAATAAATGTCAAACGTAAATCATTCCCTTTTCCGAGAAGAAGGCAATCAGACTTTCTGTCTCCGCCTTTCATTTTTGGAATCTCGCACCCCTAAATCAGGGGTCCGCATCACATAATTGCTTATTTCACAGCCAAATCTTGAAAAGCGGTTTACTTCAAGGTTTAGGTGATTTAAACATCCCTAATAGAATTATTAGCCATTTTAACTCATTTGGAATTATCCAATTAATATTATACGCATATTGTTGCAATGAACATAAAATCATTTCGCTAAAACAATGTCCCCCCCCCCCTCTTTTTAAACCTAGAAACGATTTATAAAGGTCTATATTTTGTTTTTATAAATGTTAAGCTTAGGGTGCATAGTGATATCAGTAAGGAAGTTTTTAATTTGTTTTTTTAGCCCAAACCTTATCAGGTATATATATATATGCTGACAATGTTTTAAATTGATTGATTGGGTCATGGAGCAACACAGGTTTCTAATTTTACTAATTTCATGGTATTCAATTGTTATTTTATGCATTTTTTATACTAAGCAAATTTTTTCAACATTTCTTTATTTTATTGCTGATCAATAAACTGAATCCAATAGTTAAATATTAAAAAAAAACCCCGAAATTTCGGAGTACTTTATCGGATAAATTTTAATAAATAAGGTGTTGTTTGAATTCTTTTTTATAATCATCAGACAAATCTTTGAAAAACATGCCCTGCCTTTCCAAAATTTTTATTAAATCCCGTCAGAATTTATTAAAAAAATGTACAGCTCTTTCTAATATGAGATTGTTGTGATCGTTCCTGAGTTTCTCTCAATTTACTATCAAGCAAATTTTTTCTTGTTACACACATCCTGTTTTGTATTTCGTTTTACATATGTTTCATTACTGAAATTAATAAATGCATTTCTTTCATTCATCTCACAATAATTGAAATATATCATTAGAATACTAAAGTATATTATTGCGAATCTTTTATTTTGCAGCAATATCTTCTTTAATTTCAAATAAAACCCTCCCAAGATTAATAGTTCTACGGAATTTCATCCTTTTAGTAAAATAAAATATTAGTATAATAATATAAAATTATTTTAATGCATTTTTTTTAAAAATCAGAACGATGTGATTGTCAAAAAGATCACCAAAGAAAAATAGAAGTCTTTATGCAAGTTTGAATAAGAGTAATAGTAGCAATTGAGACAGAGACATTAACAAACTTTTTTACGAGGTCCAATAAAAAGCTATCTTTCTATTTTAATGCGACTGATTTAATATATCGATGTAAGATCGCTATTTGTTATGTGAAGCCTCAATTCATCAATTAGCTGCAGGTTTTATATATTTCTGAAAGTCTTCAAAAGTTAGCACATCCGGAAAATTATTTTTTAAATAGTAATACAAAAGTATAAATCGCGAAAATATTGAAGTTTTAATAGTATTTTAAAAAAATTAATATTTGTTAAGCTGAGTATCAAGCATTACAAAAATAACTAGCAAAACGAAGAACAAAGTTATATTTTTATCTGAAAACCCTCTTAGGATTCTAGTATAACTTATGTGGTTGAAGGAAACGATTTTGATGAACTTAGCTACAACAGAATCATTTATAATGGAAAGTAGCAAAGAAATAATTGACTTGCATAATATTTCTAGGATTTCAAAACTGAATGAATACTTTATACCTTTTTTTAAAAAAAGAAATACAGTTTCCCAATTTTCTTTACAAAACATGTACTGTTAAACGTTTTTTTCTTAAATGTATTTATGTTGCATGTAAATGTTACAATTTTAACATAAATAACTATGCAACTAATGATTGTTTACTTATGGAACTTGTAAAAATTATGAAAAATCAACTATACAAGGTTTTTTGATTTAAGAAAAATTTATTACTTGTACCTCTTTGACATAAACTGAATGAACCACCTTTTAAGCTACTTTACTGCACAAACCATTGTATTTTTCAAATGGTTTTGAATTATACCTACTGTATTAAAAAGTGTTGTGTAACTAATATTGTTGACAGTCTTAAAAAAGTAGACAATTGATTGATTTTAAAACTAAATAAAATATTAACTTATATTGCATTTCCCATCATATAAATATTACTTACTAATTAATTACACTACACAATCTTTAATGCTTTAGAAAGTCTTTCTCAACTGTGATGCAATTATAATGTATATGTCACCACAGCTGAAAATCCCATCTAGCACTCTTTAAGATCAGGAAGTCATTCAAGACTCTCAGTGATGTAAGAATATTTACTTCATTCATCTCTGGTTGATACACAGAACACATATAAAGGAACCTGAAAAACTTTAACTATTTAAAGTATTTATAAAACAAATAGTATATCAAAAACTGGTCCATTACTGGACAAAAAATAAAAATAAATCCTTATTAGTACATCTATACCATAAAAAAGGCAATCACATTATATCATTACTTTCACTACCAATTTCCTCATCGCCCATGAAATATAACATATGGATGAAATACCTGTTTCTAAATAGGCAAGGCAAATTTTCAAGGTCTATTCCTGTATAACAAATAGCACAAATATTATCGAAATGATGAATCAGTTATTATAAAGAATTGTTTACACATAAGTTAAAACATATTACTTACTTTAGTATATACTTTTGCTTGTATTGATAGCAAGCATTAACATCACCTGATTCTATATATTTTATATTTAAACACTTACCTGCAAAAAGTATACATGTATTTTCTAAATTTATATGTTCCAAAAGTATAAATCAATTTTTTTGCCTAAAATTTTATTAAGAATGAATGATATAAAAAATTACCATATTCCCACCACTTTCCAAAATTTGTGTGTGGTAACATTCAACTGCAATGGAATCTCTATCCTGCATGATTTTTAAATTATATGCTTCTAATATACTGTCATAAAGCCATTTGTGACAAAAATTTGGTTATTTTTGATAATTACTTACCTCCTCATCTGATATAAAAATATACAACTTTACCCCATAAAAACATAGCTAAATGTCTTGGAAAACATAAAACAACACTACAAGCATATATCAGGTGTTAAAGATACAGTTAAGTTTTTTTGCAAATAGTTTTTGAATTGAGTAATGCTGACTAGACTGAGCTTGAATGTTTTCTTTCTTGACAACTAAAAAAAGAACATCCCAGAGTTTTTCTTTTTAAATCCCTAATAGTTGGCTTAAATATTTACTGCTAGTTTAAATGCTGATTGGGAGGTAGGTACATGAGGATCAGGTAAATAATTCTTTAGTAATTACTTTTTACCTTTCTTTTACTGAATTGCATGTTGAGACAATTTTACCTTGCAAAAAACAATTCAATACTACAAATAGAAGTTCAGTTTCCTGGTTTTTCTTATGTCATTACATATTTCTTTGACGGAAGACCCCACGCCACACTTTCTATCTGAGATATGGAAAGAAGAGTATATTCAACATTTTCAACAACATGGAATCTCTCAAACAATTTAAGAATGAACTTTAATATGTTTACATGGTGCATGATTATCTGAGCATTCACATGTATACCAAGCTGAACATGATAATTTTACACACCTGTAATGGCATTGATCACACACACAACCTCTTTCTGAAATGCTTCCATAATCTTTTTAACTACATAAAATACATCTCCATTAGTCTGCAATTTTACAAACCAAGAATTTGTTGCCTGGTCATAAATATCTTTCAGGAATTTTTAATTCATTTTGAAATGGAAATAGGTTGTGAGGATATAAACTGGGGAGAGTATCATTTAAAATTCTATAATGTGCTAAATATGTGTCATGCTGTATTTTCCACAAACTATCTGCTTGAGAGTTAAATTTTCATTTTAAAATAATTGGACATTCATGTACTGTGAAAAGATTAACAATATATATTTTTATCAGTATTGGCATGCAGAAGTATAGATGGCGTGACTTATACTATTAGCAGGCTGAATTACAATAATTATCATCAAAATATTTATTGAAAGCAGGCTTTTTATCAGTCGATGCAATTTTAAAATTTTCCATTATTTGTTTACATCTTATTGAACTTATTCCTTCCAAAAGAGCTACTAGAGAAATTTCCCTTCGCATTTCAAAATTGGAAAACAAGATCATTTAACCATTTCTTCCAAGTGCATTGAAGGTGCCAATTGCAAAGCCAAACACTATTCCGAAATATGTTTTAAAAGCATGTGAAACTGTTTGGTCATCATTGGCCGTAATGCAATTGGAACATTTGCTCAATACATTTGCGCCAAATTGGATGGGTGGGCGATACTAAAGCTGTTCCATGCAATTAATTTTTAACTGGGCACCCTTTCTCCCTGAATGTTGAAACACAATACATATTTCCTGTATTTAATTTATTAGTAATAACATGAGCAACAGAGTAAAGGATTCCTTATTAGTCAAGTACAATTAAACTTCTATTAACCGAATACATATTCTAATACTGAAGATTTTTCAATACCCATTTCAAGATTAGCTTTAATGAACGCTATACAAGTTTTATAAACCAGTTGAAATGCTTGATTATGCTTTGAAAAATATATTATACTGATCCTTAATAGTCTTTATAAAGAGTGATTCTACCAAGATATTCCATTAATAATTGGAATACAGAATCTTTTTGATATTTCTATACAACTAGTTTTTCTTTTATATGTCTAGGAAGCTTCACATGTTAGCAAATGTGTTAAATATCTAAATCTACAATTTCACTCATGATATGGAAAAGGTTAAGGGAAAGTTAAATCTAAACATATTGTGTAGATCTTTACATGTGATTCGTATAAAAATTTTTGCAATAGATAATACATTCCAATAATGATTTTCTTCTTACTTTAATTAAATAAATGTATTTTCTTATTAAGAATAGCATTATTACCTTTGGTTGGATCCTAGCAGGGCACCCTTCTTTTACAAGAACACCTCCAGAAAATTTGTATTTTCTATTATTATTCTCACAATCATTTAAAAATTTAGACAAACAATTTACCTCATATATTTACGCTAATTTTTCATAACAATCAATAGAACTTTCGATTTAACGACAAGAAAAAGTTTTACACTCACGAGATCCGCCAAGCGGGCAATCACCCAGCAGGAACTAAAAAAATAATGAATCTACTACAATAGTAAATACCTGGAAATTTTAAAATGTATTATTAAAACATTATAAATAATCAAAGCATAAAATTTTTACATTCACGTGATTGGAGAATCGAGCTTTTACACGGCAGAAGCTAGAAAGTCGATGAACGGAAAATGTTAATTACATCAAATCAAAGCACAAAATAAAATAAAAATACAATATAAAAAGAGTAAAATAATAATAATTCAAAATTATGAATCAAAGTTTTCAGTTGTTCACATAAGTTAGAAATTCCATAAATCAGCAAATATGTTAAAATGATGGAAAACTTAACAGGAAATTGATACAATATAAAAACTGCAAAAAAATGTAACAATCAAACATTATAATTCAAAGTTATAAAATATCTAATCAATAAATCTCCCCGCTAGAATTTTATATACGAACCTTTCAGCACGAGCGCTATAGCAATAATGATTTTAGTAGGTTCAATTAAGCCAACGATGAACTTGGCGATTTTCAAAAAGAGGCCAAAAATATCAAAGTAACCCATCCTTGTTTGTAAATTATAGGAATAGGTGCTGCCAACGAAATTGCGCATTACACGTCCGGCCTTGTTTGTTCCTTTTATCTGTCACTATCTATATTTAGTGCACCTGCGCCGACTGGGTGGCGAGGTTGGTTTGTCGCTGGCCTACTGCACCCAAGGTTGTGAGTTTGACCCCGCCCCAAGTCGGTGGATTTTCATGATGCAGAAAATCAACAGCGGCCATGACATCTGAAAGGCAAGTAAAAGATCTTTAGAGTGCCTATTTTGCTTGGGTGCTCTAGGCAAAATTAAATCCTAGTACAGATCCTCATCGTCAGAGCTCATGTACCTCCCTCTAGGGAGGAAATTGGGCGTCAAAATTACCTGCGGCGATTGGTATCCGCCTAAAAGAGATACATGCTTCCGCGGAATGTACGAGGTCTGCAATGGTAAAACACCAATCCGCAGCCCATTACAAATAAAAAAAAATATATTTGGTTCACCTTTTGAAATGGAGGCATTAGATTTCTTATATATTTTTTAATTAATAACTTACAAATTGTCCAGCTTAACTTTCATTTAAATTGAAAATCCCATCCAAATTATGCAGAAAGGTGGAAGCTGTGGAGATGAATAAGCGCTTCAAAGCCATGGTAACCGATCAGCCACAAACTATAACTGGCTTTGTTTCTGTCGAGCCATTCTTATTCTCACTAAAAATCTGCCATGTAGTATGTTTTTTCCCTTACTGAAAACGGACAAAAAGTGGAGGGTTTGATGCACATTAAATATGCCAAGGCTCAGAGTTTTTACATCTCCGGGGTGTGTAAGCTTGGAATGTGAAGTTCTAGCTTAGGCATCGTCTTCGTCTCGAGATCGTGGTTCAGAAATTGTTAATAAATTATACACTAGAAAATTATAAACAAGGTGAGTAAGTTAAGAGTAATTCTGAGGATCTGACTGTAATAAAAATACAGGAGAAATTTTTTCAGTAATGTATAATATTGAAAAACATTAAAAAATAAATGTGAATTAATTTGATCAAGTTAAAGATAGCCTATGTGAAAAAGGTTGGTTCTTTTTTCAGGGTAAGTATGGGAGTGTTTATTAACGTCATACATTGAAGTTACACTAGGGGTAATAGTGACATATCTCAAATTTTGAGCCCCTGTAAAGTGACATAGGGCAATACCTGAGTTGGTATTCTATTCTCAAAACTTCTATTCAACGCTAATTTTTTTTTTGAAGAAGGAATGATGTATTATGAATGAAGGGAAAATAGGAAAATGACCTGACGGAAAAAAAAAATACTGAGTATATGCTAGACCACTCGTTCTAATAAAATTATTGATAAAATTTTAAGGAACGGATCATATTGATTCTAACAATTTTAAAGAAGAAAGTTTTCCTCTGTTTACAAAAGTTTTCATCTTCATATTGCAAAAAATCTTCAAATCAATGTGATTCTATTTCTAGAAAAAAAAATATATTGTTGTAACTTTAACCACAGTGAGCGCATGCGCAGTTTTGTTAAAACTGGTAAAGATTTTAGATGCTGAAAAAAAGCCTATATTATTCGTAGTAGCGCAGGATTGTTATTGAGTTGTATCGATGCCTATTTACTAATCCTTGTCAAGCTTGTGTTTTGTCTGCTGTTTGTAAGATTTTAAAATGGCTGATCCTCTAAGTTTTTTGCGGAAATATAATGTAAACAAGAAAACAATAAGTGAAAGAAAAGATCAAATTATATTTGGTGAATACTCGTGGCCAAAAACAGTGAAAACAAATTATCTCGTATGGGGGTAAGCAATATTTGTTTTGTTCTTTATTCTATAATTTTTGTTTCAAAAAGTGTGTGAAAACTTATGTTTACAGAAAAGATAATTGTTGCATTTTAGATACGCCTTTCTATTTAGAATCGATCATATGGTGTACTACTTACTATATGATGATTCAAAATATGTTAATCATTTTTTTCCATCAAACTTTATTAAGATCTGAGAGATTTATGTTTGGTAATTAAAATTTCTGGGGCTTCATCGATGCTTCAATGTTGACAGGTTTTAAAACAAATTAAAGATCGAAACTTATATTTTTCAACTGTTATAGAAAATCTTTTTAGTTACATTCTTATTATGATTCGCCAACTTTTTCTGAAGGAATTCAAGGCACTTTAAATAGATTTAATATAGTATTTTGATTATATTATAGTTTATATTTTCCAAAATAGAATTGTACGTTTTAAAATATGTGATGAAAACAGAGGGGCTTCAATCCCTGTGCATCATGTAGTTTTAAGAGAAAATATACATCAGTTTAGATGTCATCCTCATCTCTTGATCACGATTTAAATATTTGTTGACCTTGGCTTCTCTTTTTCTCTAGTTCTTAAGTAGATATTGACATCTGTTTAAATTAGCAAACTATAAATATGAAAATGAAAGTGTAATAATCAGTTTTCCAAAATTAAATAAGAGAATGTTAAATGCTTGTTTTGCTTGTATTAAAAGATAATTATACTATGACTGTTAATATAGATGTTTCTCATTTGTATATTTTTTAAACATTGTGTTTACACTTGGGTGTATGACAATAAACTATATTTTAATGTATTAATCACTTCAATCTGGTAATTTTTGTTGTGAAAATGATATTAATACTTTTAGCATATTATGCTTAGTACATATGTATTATACCATCAACCAATTTTGCCTTATCTGAAAACATCACCAAATCAAAGGCGTTGACAAATGCTGCCATTGTATTGATGAACAAGATTATTATAGTTGTATGTACATTTGGCAGCTTCCCCTATTGGCTGCATATTGTGGATTTTGGCAATATATTTTCATTTGAGGAATTGGTTGAGGGTATAATTTGTAAATATCAATGTTTCTTGTAGACATAAACTGTTGTTGTTGTTGCTTATGCCACCAGATCGATAGTAACATCAAATCAAGGTCCATGAAATTCATCGTGGCTAAGGGCTAGAATTTTACGCCTGTCGTTAGCCTTAGCTTTGAGCCCCATTAAGGTGACAGCACGATTTTGCTCAGTACAACACAATAGATTGCGACACCATTCGGACCCACTGATTTAATGAGCATGTTCTCCATGTGCACTCGGCGGATATTTGGTGGCATCAGGCATCGAACCCATGCTCTAACTAGTAGGCTACCCATGGCCCCAGACATAAACTAAGCTTATGAATGTGAACTTAGTTGTAGTAAATATAGCAGTTATTGGTACTTGGGTAATAACATCACTCCAAACAAATTTACGCTCCTCGAATCACATCACTTACCACCGAAATCTGAGTAGTTGACTTTTTTCCCCAAATATTTTTTTTGCTGTTATTATATTATGGCATGTTTCGCATGGCTAACGTGACCATTTATTCTTTGACTCAAAACGGGACATTATTATATTAGGGTCAATTAACTGGTATACATTGAAAGAAACCCCACTTTTTTTAAAGTTATTTATTCAGAAAAAGTTAGCTTAAAAGTTACGAATTAAAAAATATACCCCTAATGTTTAGTTATATTTATATTTATCAGAGGAACAAATTTGCTTTAATATAGCTGGTGAAGATTTTAAGTAAGAATGAAACTCTTGGAATGTTTTTTTTTTTATATTCATCTTAATTATCAACATCACCTTTAGAACTGAAATTAGTAGCTGGGTTTTCTCAGAGGGGGGGGGGGTCCATAATTTGTTCATCATAGAAAATACTCTTTCTACAGGAGCATTTGTAGCAGGCAAACTTAAAATATATTCAAATAAAATAGAAAAGTTTTCATGCTGTAGATTGTTGGCGTGAAAGTGTTTGAATACTTCTACCCAACGAGTTTCCGTGGAAACATTTAGATAATTTTTATTCGGTTACTTTTTGAGATGTAATGTAGTTAGAAATTAATGAAAATTCGTCAAAAACTTCTGTATCTTTATTACAGTCAATATACTCCTTTTCAATTAATACATCCAGAGATTTTTGAACGTCTTCCCATGCAGGGACCTTTTTTAAATTTGCCCAATAAAATATCTCCATTACTTTGATAAGAAAGCAAGTTCACTGCTCCAGACATTCACGGCTTAATTTATAAAATTCTGTAGCCGTCCTTTTCACAAACTCTTCATCTATATAAGTACCATTATCTTTTGATTTCACCAATTATTGACGGACCCCAAATGGAAGCGACTGATTGGTCTGTTTCTGAGTCAAATTGTCTTTTAGTTGATTGATTTCCTTTGCAGCTTCAACTGTCAATACAGTCTGACCTTCAAATTTCAATACAGCTTTCCGAACAGCTTCGCTCGGTTTCCGAAAACGGGACAATTTTGCATCCCAGAGTTCATTTGGGGGACACCGGGACTCGTATGTATAAAAAGGGAGAGTCCCGTTCAAAACGGGACGTCTGGTCACGTTACGCATGGCCTAAGTTTGGCTGCAGTGGCATTAATATGCAAGTACCCATTTATTTATTATGGTTGGTGATATAAGTCTTGATAAAGGTTTAATGATTGTATGAGATGCTTGTAAATTTAATTGTTTTTTTTACTATAAATAGAAATTATCATCAGAAAAAAAAGGGAAAATATTTTGTATTTACAATAAGTTTTACAATGGCAAAATAACAGAGGAAAATTCTATGTAATTTTGTAAGCTTATCTGCAGTTGTTAGATACGAGAAAATCTACTTGATTTTCTTAATAAGGTGATTTCCCCACCCTCATTTCTTTTGGCCCCTTTCATTACATTTTTTAGAAACTTCATTTTTTTACTTCATCCCATTTTTCTTCTCATGAGCAACAGTACTGGTATTGATTTTCAGACATGATGCCATCTTTTTTCATTTGCAATGACTTTGATTTTGAAAATTGCATTTTGGTGCCATCTGGGCACAATTTTAAATCTTTGCTGAGAGGTTATACCAAAAATAGGGTTTTATCCATGCTCTCAAAAATATTTGGATACTTGCGTATTATCGCAACCTGTTTGCACCGTTATATGAAATGAAGCTTATAGTTACTGATTCAGCACAGGCGACACATAGGAAATAGGGGTTGCCAACTTAGTGAGTTATTAATAGAGTTGGGGATTGTTGTGAAAATTTGTAAAGGCTAAACTTTGATAGTTACATGTTATTGTAACCTATTGGTGACATATAAAACAAAGCACATAATTGCCAATTTAGCGCATATGACACATGTGAAATTGTAGTTGCCAGCGAGTTACTTGGCGAGTTATCTTAAACATTGGCGATTGTTGTGATAATACATAAGTACCAAAAATTAAAAAATATTTTTTGATACTTATGCATTATTGCAACAATCGCCAACTCTGTTAATAACTCGCCAAGTTGGCAGCCCTGATTTCCTATGTGCTGTAAGTGCTGAATCCCAACCAGTGTTTTGTTTCAAGTAATGTTGACAATAGGTTGTGATAATGCGTAAGTGTACCTATTTTTTTAGTGTATTGTTTTGAAGTTGTAGTTTTTTTTGTGGAACTTTTCCATTTTATCGACGCAGGTGATAATGTCACTGAAAATGATACAACTGAAGCCATATAAAATATTTTTAATTGAATGGAGTGAAGAAATTTTAAATGACATTAAAATGCCTATTTCTCTCTAGTAAAAAAATTTTTAAAACTTAAATTTATTAACATTTTTTTTATGTTGATATTGTGTTTTGTTGCCAATAAAGTCTGTTTGGCGAGTTTTGTGCTGTCAAAATGGGAAAAGTATCATTTTTTTCCCCATTTTGTTCCATTTGCATATTCATTGTTTTAAATTTTGAAAATCAAAATGAATTATTTCTTCGGTATTAGAACTTTCATGAGTATTTTTTTCAAACTGAAAAAGGGGAATTGATCTGGAAAAATTGAAAAATTTACTTGCTTGTTAAATGATGCATTGAAGAATTTGATATTTACATATTATAATTTGGATCAATTTTACTAAATGAAAGACATTGCCAAATGCCCCAATAGGCGGCCAATAGTAAAAAACCATTCTCATGCATGTTCAAATACTATAATTTTGATTGTACATTGTTATAATTTGTAATTTTCTTTTTCTCTTACTTTGCTGTAAAAAATGATTTAAATTTAGGATCTGTTTTCTATATGGAAGTGAGAGCAATGGTGTATTTTGAAAAATTCAGGAAATATTTATGTATTTTCTAATACATAAATATTTGAAAGACTTACCAAAATGGTGAAACAAACACCTTGCTAATTTTTTCTTCACCAGGCTTAATATGTATAAAATATGTGGGAATTAGTTTTCTCACATGTGTGGAAGCAATGTTTTTTTACTAGGCGATGTCTTTTGATTTAGGAAATTGGTTAACAGTAAGTTCCAAATATTTTAAATTTGTAAAAAAGATGCGATTTTAGGACTGAAGAATTTAAAATAGGCTTTAAAGAATGTTTCAAACATTTGTGTTCAATTCTTTTAGCTGCATTTAATGGCTGTATTTATATTTTTCTTTAGGTTCTTGTTACTATCATATTTAAAAAGAAAAGAACATATTTCAATTTGTTTATTTTTAGTCAAATTTATAGCCATGGCATCTTTTTTTCTTTATTTTTAGATCTGGAAAAGATGGTACTCCAAAGGAATATTATACATTAGAATGTCTTTTATTTCTCTTGAAAAATGTTCAATTATCTCATCCTGTGTATGTCAGACAGGCTGCTGTAAGTGTACCATTGTCATATTTCTTATAATATACTTTTATTTAAGGTTGCTTTATCTAACATTAAGGAACAGTATTCTAACTTAAAATATTTTTCACATATAAAATATCTTAATATTCATATTACGTTTACCAGTTGTAGTCATGACTACAAATTCAGTCTTTTTTGATTCTGTTGAGTGATGAGTTTGAATCCTGGTGCATTAAAAGCCTTGTAGAGATGTTGATGCATGTTAAATCTGTTGAAGCCCAATGTCCTCATGTTAATATGACGTATAGGGTTTCTGATTTCTCTATTTTTTTCTATTTCTAGGAAATCCCAGGAACACAACTGTCATTCCCAGGAATAGATCAATTTTTCAGAAAATTTGAAAACATGTTATTTTTAATTGATATCAATAATAATTATGTAAAATAAGGATGCATATAAATTCCAAAATTTATAATTTATATATTCAGCTGAAAATCCAGAAAATAAAAAATGTTATTTATTCCTTTTTAAAGTGTTATTTGAGAAAATATAAGCAATCTATACTTTTATCATTCAGCCTAGCTTTATTAGGAATAACCCTGCTGTAAAAAAATGCTCTCTTGCCTTCAGCTGATACCTGAGGAATTGTTTTCAAAGCCTCACCCAGTTTCATGTTTGTAGATTGGTTTTCAATTATTTTTAATTAATTATGAATCAGTTATTTTCTAATGTTGCTACTAAGAGATAAATATGAATTCTTGTACTTAAGAGATACCATTTGTGTAACTGATTTCTTGTTTATAAAATTGGTAGATTTTTGTTATGTAAAAATAACTAAATATTAATGTAAGAATCTCACACAAAAGTTTGATTTAAAAAAAATGACAAATAAGAAAAATTGTGAAATTTTTTAAAAATATTCTCCTCTAAAAGTTTGGGGGTTTATTCCCTTCTTCATATTGCTGATTCAATTAAATAATCTATACTTAAAACAAGCATCTGCCCCCAAAATTTTAAAATAACAAATTAAATTATTAATAGAGTTTTTAGTGTAAGTACTTACGTTATCAGCTTAATCAAGATATCAGAATAGTTGTGCTGGTAGCCTACAAAATAATGTTCCATTAAAAACTAAATACTTTTAGTTTGCGAAGCAATGTTCGACAGACAAACAGGAACTGATCAGAAAAATAAGATTTTTTCCTATGACAAGCTATAAAAATTCCCCCAACCCTACCCCTGTTTCTTTTATTACACTCTTAACCCTCTGCTGGGGGATATTTCTCCCAAGGAATTCAG
Organism: Trichonephila clavata; assembly: GCA_019973975.1. Lineage (NCBI taxonomy): Eukaryota > Metazoa > Arthropoda > Arachnida > Araneae > Nephilidae > Trichonephila > Trichonephila clavata. Next base: position 13,888 of record BMAO01011254.1, read on the forward strand.
GGTAAGTGATCTTAAATTGCAACGCTGCTGTCTGCTAAATTTTTTTTCGAAGGTCAATATCCACAGTCCAGTCAAAATGAGCTACATCAGATTATTTCAGTCCTGTGTCGTTCCCAGGAAAACAAAAAATATAAAAATCTTATGATTTCCTGGGATCCCAGGTTCCAGGGAAAGAAACGCTAGTGACGTGGAAGCTTAGGAAGTGGCATGCTTGCTCTGATGTAGTCTTAGTTACTTGACCATGATATGATTAAAGTTATGAGATCCTTTACCAATCTCTGAGAGTAGCATTAATAAATGGTCAATCAATTAATACAAATATATCAATTTATCATGTTTTTTTATCTGTGCACTCATTTGCATATGTGTTTTTCATTGTCAAAGTAGTTCTAAAGGCCATCAAATGTCCCTTTTTTCAGAAAGTCTGCCATTTTTTGTTTGAACTTTTTTTTGTAGGTTGAAAATGTGTCTTTAAAGTTGTTAAAACTTCTGAAAACTGGTAGAACTTACATGCAGTAAAGTCTGGTAAATATGTGGGTATTCGAATACAGTAATGTGTTTGTCCCCTAAGAATAGAGAATTTTACTGCAGTATCCATAAATAGTCTCAGATTTAATCTATGTATCATTTCTCTCAGAACTGGCCTTTTCTCTCCCACTCTTTCTCTCAGCTTCTGTCGGGACTTAAATATAGTAAAGTGCTGTATCATTTGGCCCAGAGGTACCCAATCTATCTTGGTAACACCCTTGTTGTAGAGGAAAAGATGATCATGATTTTTAGCTTCAACTTTCTTATTCAAGTTAGATTTAAGTGTGACATATGGTTTTTGCCAAATGCCTTTTTCAACAATTGAAAATATTCAGTAGGGCTTTTTTTTAAAGAAACTTACTTGAGGAGCTTCAAATTAATATGCTGCTTGAATTTAAAATTTCTCATGACCATAACATTGATGCTAAAATATCCTACTCCATCAAGTATTAAAAGCAAACCAAATTAGATAGAGGAATGGAATAAGGTGTGATTTGCATCAGGAAGATCAGTCCCCTGCATTCCATTGTACTCTTTTCTAACAAGCCTAGTGTCTGTCGCATGTTCAATCTCCTGATTTGACCCTTTAACAGTTCTTACCATATATATATATATATATGTTTCACTCAGAAGGTGTGTTAATTACCCTTGGGGGTATCTTTATGAAATACAAGCCTTATTATTTGTACTGCTATCAGCTAAACTATCCCTAAGACAGTAAAATAAATGACCTTGATAGTGTTAAAAAAGGATTTTACTTATTGCATAGAAAAATTTGTTTATTTTTTCATTTCCTTTCCCTCCAATACATCACATATCTACACCTATATGAAAGATTGTGGCACTGGATAGTGAATCGCATAACATTTAATTGACAATTAAGGGAATAATCGTCATACCTTGAATAGTTTTCCACTCTAGCATTTCATTTTGGAATTCTATTTGACATTTAAGCATTGAAAAAAAAACATATGTACAAGAAACCTTTGATAGATTCAATCAGAAAGGGAAAGTAGAGAAATCAGATTGTAGGATAAATATTAAGATATTTTTAATGTGGAAAAGTATTCTGAATCGGGTTTTGTTGTTTGACATGATATACACATCTTAGAAATAATTGTTCTTTTTACATTATATCTAATCTAAATGTTTTATTTTACAGGCAGAAAACATTCCTGTTGTAAGACGTCCTGATCGTAAAGTAAGGATTTGGAAAACAATTTACTATTTTATACATAGTTGTCTAAGAAAACTCGTAACAATATATGCCAGGCATTCTTCCATTCTTAAATGTGTATAACATCATTGTTTTATAAACTAGGATGCGTTATGGGCCAAAGTTCTTGCTTTTAATAGTTTAATATCACTTCTAACTCAAAAAATATTAATTCTGTAAAATCACGAGAAAAACAGCACAGATTATTTAAATTTATTTTTTGGAAAGTAAAATAAGTACCCCTTCTTTTACATACTGATGTGAGATGACTACAGGGAGTAAGTTCTGAAAGATTTATCTTCCTGTTTGAAACATTTCTCATTCATGTAAGTCTGTGCTTGTCAGAGACTAGTTTTGGCTTTTGTTTTGCCTGTAAAAGTATGGCCTTGGTCATAACCTTAGGAGTGGTGCATTCAGATTTGAACTAGGGATGAGAGTGAATTGGATTGTTTCTAGTATCTCCTTGTAAACACTTGATATTTCTACCATAGGGTACCACTTATTTTATTTGTGCTTGAATGCACAAGTTGTGTAAGTAAGCTTTAATTGTGGATTTTTAAAGAATAAGGTTCATTTAATTTATTTATACTCTGATTACATTTGAATTGCTTTGACATAAATTTTGGTTCAGCTCAATGGGGCCTAAATTTCACTATAATTAACCAAGCACAGATGAACTGTTTTAGAAAAGAAAAATATTTCCCTCTGATAATTTCAACTGTGAATAATTCTGTTATTGGTATGAAAACTACAGAAAGGGCTGTGGGTAGCCTAGTGGTTAGAGCATCGGACTCCAGACCTGAGGGCCTGGGTTCGATGCCTGATGCCACTAAATACCACAGAGTATAGACGGAGTACGTGGTCGTTAAATCAGTGGGTCCGAAAGTCTTGTGGGCGGTTGCAGCAGAAACCACGAGTGCAGGGGGCTGGAGAATATTTCCCTCCCATTCAGTTCCATGCCAAAATTGTGGAGGTGGCGATAGGTGGTGGCGCCATCTATCTTTAAGAAGTCCAACCTGTCTCACAGGCAATGGCAACATTCATTCCTTCCCTGCGGGAAGGACACGACAACAACAACTACAGAAACAGCTATTGTAATTTTGTTTTATTAGTCAGTTATTGAGATTTGGACATTTTGATTATCATATGTAAATATTTTTATGTTTATTATCACAAATATGTAAAATACTGCCTTTTGTGTGTCACTTTAATATTTTTTTAATATATTATATCTTATATATTTATTTAATTTTGTAAACTGGATATGATTTGGGAAACTTAAGGTTGCATTTAAAAAAATCTATTATGTTCTTTCTTGTATTCTGTATTTTTGTGTTTGATTGTCTAAATAATGAACTTTTTCAGGAATTGCTGGCCTACTTAAATGGGGATACCAGTACCTCTACTAGCATTGATAAAAGTGCTCCTATAGAAATACCGACAACTGGTAAGTATGTTTAACTTTTTAAGCTGTGTTTAACATTGCATCAATATCAAAAGATTTCTCTTCCTAATTAGCAGAGCATATTTATAGCAGCAACACTTTTTCTTCTTTTGTAAAATTATATATACATTTCTTTTGCTTTAAAAGTTTTAATTTATGTTTTACTCTGCAGTTAAACATGTATATGAAGAACAAAATCAGCAAGAAGTTGTCAAGAAACCTAGATTGGAGGTAATAATGTAATATTTGTAAATTAAAAACATCATTTGTATTTATTTGAATATTATGAAATTCAATGAAGAAACTTGCTTATTTCAAATTTAAAAGGGTACTTTCATATTTATGCATGCAATTGGCAACCTTATATGAATTTCAACAAATTTATGAAAACAAATTACTCTGGAAAATGCTTAGCAGTGATTCTTAGAATGACACCAAACATATATTTTTCAATTGGAAGAGTTTGTCTTTCCCTCAAGAAAAACTCTGCAAGATAAGACCTGAGGTAGTGGCAAGCTGTTCCATAATGCTTTTTGTTTCATCATTTTGTATTTACCTAAATGTACTTTATATGCTTTGTGTACGTACCAGTTTCAGGATTAATGAATTACATTTACTGTCCACTTTGCATGGAGTATAACAGGATTCTTCCAGTTCTGTACCTTACACTGATTCCAACAGTCAGAAAAATGGTCATTTTTTAATGTTCTTTTTTCATCATTCATTAACGTGAGGGCATTACAATCAGGGATCGGTGATAAGAAATCATTCACTAGTTTCATGACAGAATTTTCATATATCTATTGGGTAAGGTTTAGTATTAATTTTTCTTGAGAATGTTTCATTGGTCTTCAAACTACGATCACCACTTACATTCCCCTTACCCTTTGTAAAAAATACATGCATTTGTAAAATAGTGATCAGAAGACTATAAACTTACTTATTTTCACATAATACCTTTATTTATCTTGAACAGTCAGTCTTTGTCAAAGCTGGTGTTTGCATATTTTCCCCATTCCTTGAAAATATTTAAATGTTTCTTTGCTAAATCTGGGTATCTTTCTTTTGCAAGTGTCTTTGAGTCTAATATCGTTTGATAATGTTTAGAATGCATAATACTAAGTGATCATGTATCCAGTTTTTTGCCAGCTTTAAGAAAAATAAGAGTTTGGAATCATTATTTTTGTATAATTATGATTTTTTTTTGTCTTTTCTTCATCTCCTGTGTGAATGTTTTCCCTAAAGGTGCTATTGAGAACTGTAAAGGATATGATACATTAATCAGCTCATGGTTAAAAAAAAATATATTTATTACTATTGCAACTGTTAAAGTATTGTGCTTATTAATTGGGACAAACTTAAAATTTTTCACTAAATTTATTCTTTCATAACGATTTTCTGCCTGAAACCAATTTCAACTGAATTTTGTTATGAAAGGAGGTTTTTAGTCCAAACTGGTTGAACCGTGTGATCATAATATGCAGAGAATTTTTGCATTACTTATGTTTTAGCTGTTGGATGAATTGTCTGTTTCTTAAGTGTATAAAAAAAGGGATATCACTCCTAAGGAGAACCAGAATTGTTACCCTAAGTAAGCATATCTCTTTGACTGTATTGCTGCAGCTGTTTGAGTTTGAAAATTTAACTTTTCCAGGATTATAAATCAGCAAAATAAGCTTGAAACACTATATGTCGGCTTGGTGGCTTAGAGGTAGTGTACCTGCTTTGTAAGCCTAAGGTTGCTGGTTCGATCTTGGCTGGAGTTGATAGATTTTTTAGAAGCAAAAATCGTAGACACGCATGTTAGATGATTATGTGGCATGTAAAAGATCCATTGAGTGCCAATTTGGCTCTAGTACTTGAGCAAAATTAAATTACGTCAATATTTAGCATCTGATAAGGGCTTGAATTAGTATTAATTCAAGCAATGCAATTTTGATGCTTGAATTAGTATTAATTCAAGCATCAAAATTTAGTTGCAAAAGCCACCATGAAATGGCTTTGATGTTTGGGGATTTGCCATGTCTGCAAAGGCTTAGTTGTCAATATACAGCCCAAAAGGGAGAGAAAAAAACTGTATTCAAAACATAAAAGTGGATATGCAAACGTAAGACAATATCTTAAACAAATTTCTTGTGCAGAATAGTAAAATTGCAAGACAAGCACAGAGCTTCAGATGGAATTATTGACTACTAATGATTCATTGACAGTGTGATGGAGACTTATTTTGAAGCAAGGAGATGGGCTACAACATCAGTTCAAAAACAGTTATTAATACTTTCAATAAAAAGAGATTGTTTGTACTGAGCCAGAACATATCGATCCTGGACATTTCATAAGCTTAGAACTATGTTAAGAAAAAAATTGTCTTTCAGAATTAAAAAAAAAATTTGGGTACTTTATTTTTAGCATTTTGTTTTATTATTAATGAAATGTACGTCTTAATTTTTTTAATAAACCACTTGTTTTCAATTATTAGATTAGAACTAAAATTTTAAAAAGAAAAATATTTTTTTAGGATTATAACTGAATAACAAGAATTTATTAGCTACTTTAGTAAACGTTTGTGGCACAGAAATTTAAAAAAAGAAAAAGAAATTTACTAAATATTTTTCTTTGCAATAATTTCTTTGACACTGCTTGCATATTTCTGAGGTTACATTGCATTAATTTTCTATTCTGATTGTAGTTAATGTGTCAGTGGATATATAATTAAGTTATATTTTTAAAATATATATTGTACATAGCTTTCTTTTTATTTTAAAAAGTGCTTTTCCTTTAATGTAATATTTTTGCCATATTCAATCTAAGAAAAATTACATCAAACACTTAATATTTTTTAAATATTTCTTTTTCAATAATTTCTGAAACTTAAGTTTTTTTTGCTTTGCAAGTAATATTGATGAAAGTGATTTGTTATGTGTTGATAAAAATATATCTGTATTTTCAATAGTTAAAGGACTGTAATATTGGTTTGTACAAAAATATTTATAAGAAAGAATATTAAAAATAGATTTTCCACATTTGTGAAGGTATTCTTAAAAGATTAGGAATATATTTTTTAAATTAGAATCCAGAGCATTTTTTTTAGAAGTTCAATGTTATAGAAACTCCAGATTATTTATATATTATATATATATATATATATACAGGTAAATATTATTTGATTATTTTTATCTGATGTATATTTTTAAAATGAATCATACTTCTGAGTATGAAAGGAAATGTTTCAATGATTTTCTCCCCCCCCTCCTTTCTTCCTTTTTTTTGTTTTGTTAATCATGTTAATAGCCAGAATTTTAAAATTTGATACTTATAAATGTTCTGTGATATCATAGGAAGGTGAAGTTCAAAGAGCCAAAGATCAGCTAGCTGCTAGGCTTGCTTCACCGAAGGAATCATCTGTGACAACTGAACACATAAGGTAATGTTTTAATTTAGTTAAGTATATTTAATTAAATTTTTAGGTCTTTACTGAAATAATGACTAAATATTAGTGAAATATATATTGAATAAGTACTTAAACCTTTTTAAATTTATTTAAATGAAAAATATTGCTAATATGTATTAAAAATATTATGAAAATAATTGCTACATAATTACAATATTTTAAAAGTGTTGAACATTTTATAATTAATTAACAAAATTTTATGTTATGTTGAAAAATCCTTAAATTAAAATGTAACTATAGAGATTTCAATGTAACTTAAAGGAAATTTTATGTGATTTGAATTTTGTGTTAAAGTTGTTGTTGTTGCTAATGCCGCCTGCCTGACGTAGTCAGATCGAGGCCTACAAAATTCATCATGGCATCGGGCTATATTGTACGCCTGTCGTTAGCCGTAGCTTTGAACACCATGCAGGTGACAGTACGTTTTGACTCGGTTCCACCATAATTTTGAGGGAGAACACCCTGGGAGTGGTCAGGGGTTTCCCACTTCTCTTCCCCTTCCACCAACCACACGAGAGGACTTGCGGCTCGACAGCTATTTAGAGTACCCCCATGCTGCAAAGGCACTATACATTTACAAACATCCATGTCTTCTCCGGGATTCGAACCCAGGCCCTAGGGCACAGCAGCCAGCGTCGCTAACCACTATACCGGATGGGCGACTGTGTTAAAGTTCTTTTTATTAATGCAAGAAATATGCTGTTTTATTTATGCTGTGAAATTTTTCCCCTTTTTCCAGATCTTTATCAGATGCCATGTCTGTTGAAATGATAGCTGCTATTAAGGCAAAACGTCTTGCTAAAAAGAGGTCAACTATAAATATTGATGATGATGTGCCACCAACTTATACAGACATTCAAAGAATTTTGGAATATGATGTTGATGTAACTCGAGATATTATTAGTCGAGAAAGACAGTGGAGAACAAGGACTACAATTTTGCAAAGTACTGGAAAAGTAAGTTTTGTGGTTTTTTTCATATCAAGCTTGTGTTTCATAGTAAATGAAATATTTCATTATTTTTAAATTGATTGGGATTTATTGAAATGCAAATGATTTGAGAATTATAATACTAATTGAAATGTCATTGTTATATGACAATTTTGTTATTATTGTATCTAGATTTAACAATTTTATTAGGATTCATACTGAAATATTTAATCCTTCAAAATGTTGATTTTGTCTTGCAGTTTTTTTCTTCTTTTCATTTCAGTTAATTTTGCTTATGGTAATATGTAAAATAGTTAATAGTTTTAATTTTCTCGTTTTGAACTGTAATTTTTAATATTTGTCTCTTAATCATCGCTGTACATTCTTTTCCTTCTTTTCCCATGTTTGTAATTTAGCTAATATTTACTATCTGCTAATTTTGATAAGTCTGGTTTTTCAATTGGAAAGAAGCAGGATGTTTTCAAAAAAGGATGTTTAATCCTTTTTTTCATGTAATTATCTTATTTTTTTTTAAAATTGATGTATATTTTTTTTTACTGAAACTGCCTCATATTAAATCCTTTTCTATAATATTCACACTAGGAAATATATATTAAGTTATAATTGTGAAGTAACTTGGTACTTGATTTTTTTCTGTAAGATGCTTCTTATTTTTTATTTGATTAGTATTGCTTAGCTGTAGAAATGTTTGCAATTTTTTTTTGTTTTTAAAATATTACTTACAATATTAAAATTTAGTATTTGCTTTCTTTGCATAAATTCTATCATTTTAAACCTATATCATATTTTCGTTACTATTGAAAAGAGAGAAACAATGTAGTATTAAACCAATCAGCCAACAGTCTCCCCCCCCCCTTTTTTTTAACTTGATTTGACAAGCCACATTTGTGAACTTTGATTAATAATTTTAGCATTTACTATAGCTGAATAAATTCTAAAGAACAATTTGATTGTGAAAAATTGCTCTAATTTCAGGCATTATTGATTTATGCGTACCGAAGTATCTTACATTTATTCTAGTTACTCTTCTTTTCAATCTTATTCGTGCTTTAATATGCACATACACAAATTCATATCTTTTAAGCTTCCCTGTAAACTTTTTCTACAAAATAGTTTTTAGTATAAGAAGATAGCTAAAGTAATTTTTTAAAAAAGTTCCTCAGATGCAATATGACATATTTTTTTTAAAAAAAAGGGAATTTGTTATTGTGCTTATATTAAGGCAATCAGAACATTTTGTTTGCATATTAGGATCTATAAATTAGAAGAAACACCAAGTATAAAAATTAAGTTCAAATTCTTATTGAATATAGATCATTAAAGTTTATGTAAAAATATAATAAATGCATCACTTTAAATTGCTACACTGTGAAAGATAAAGAGTGATTAAAATTGCTCTCTATGAAGCTTAAAAACCCCAAACACTGTTGAAACAAAATCCTGCATAATAAACAAACTTTGAGTAAGTACTGGTAGCCTTGGAGTATCATTCCTTCATTTACCAAATTCAAGGGTCGATTTGAAACTGGTTTTGTAATCAAAGGAAAGTGATAGCTAGAGATTAAGGAGCTAGAAATTGGTTCCATGGGAAATTATTTGGTTCACTGTTCTGCTGATTGAGTAACTTGTCCCACAGTTTTCCACTCACCGCTTTCTTTCACAAAGTAGCTTATTGCATTTGGGTGCCATGTAGTACTTTTCTCCATGTAGCAAATTAATCTTTTTTATTTTATTTTTACATCTTGCATTCAGCATATTTGTCCCTTTTATTTCATAGACAGTTTATCTGTTCATTAAGAGTCTTCTTTTCTGTGGTACAGATATATTATGTGATGCTCATAGACATAATGTAGATTGCTCAGTTTCATAAAATATTACTATTTTCCACAAATATTTACTATATGAATTTAAACTTTTGAGAATTAGAATTTTTGTTGGCTCTGTGGCTTCGATCCCGGCTGGTGTCAATAGATTTTCTGGATGCAAAAATCGTAGACATGCATGTCGGGATTATGTGGCATGTGATAGATCCCTTGAGCATCAATTTGGCTCTGGTACTCTTGGAAAAATTAAATCACAGCAATATTTAGCATCCAACTAGAGATTGATTTGAGAGTCACAAATTTAGAAGCGAGAGCCCCCTCTAGACACTTTCAGAGCCACAGTAAAATGGCTCTCAAATTTGAAGCCATATTTGCAAAGGCTTTGTTGCCAATATGTAGCCCATAAGAAGAAAAATTTAGAATTCCTGCATTTAGTATCATTGAATAAAATAGGAATATTTAAAATGAAATTTTTTATGCGAGTAACATGTTTTACACATAAATAAAATATGTACATAACTGGTGTGATATTTCTTTCAAAAACATATAAACTTACGTATTTAAATAATTGAAAAGTTTGATAAAAATTTTTCCTGGTTAATGATACACTTCAAAACAGTTGGTAATTACACTTTTCTATATGCATTAAAATAACAAAAACTCTAATTGGTGCAAACGTAAAAAGAAATCTTTAAAATTCTTTAAACTCTGAGTATAAATTGTTTTTTTTACTGCAATATTTTTAATTCTAGATGAGTAAAACTGAAAATGTTTGTACCTTTTTATAAATCTATATAATTGTATTATAAATGTTTTATATTTAAATATGAAAATTAGAAAAGAAGTAAGAATCTTTAACTGGAAAGAAAACTACTTATTCTGAGAATGACTTCTTTATTTTACTATAAAAAACGTAAATAAAATTTTCTTTAAATAGTGTAAAACAAATATATAAAAGAATAAATTGACTATTCATATTATTATTACTTTTACTACTTACTTTCTAGTAATGTTATTGTATAAGTGCTAACATAAAATAAATGTTTCCTTCATATTGTCATCAGTTCACCTCCCATATACTTAGTGATTTTACTATTGTATATCCAGAATACCATGCATCAAAATACTAGTTTATGTTTAACATATTCAAAACATAATTTTTTTACAGAATAAAGATATTTAAAGGAACTTCAGTGATGTTATTTATAAAAAATATTTTTTTTTCATAAACCAACTAAAAATTATAAAATGTATTTGTAATTATATATATAAAATAAAACAAGCTAAAAATAAGATGTTTGTTATCAAGAGGCAATAAAGTCATCGTTATTAAGGTTCTTATTCAAATTTTTAAAATATATTAAAAAATAATAATTTTAAGACATTATATACTGAAATATAAATTATATACTAATAGAAAAATGAAATATTTGCTATTAGTATAAAATTTCTAATGATTTCTTAGTTTTTAACTTGCATCTGTTAAGCTTTAAAAGATAAACTAGCAGGCAGTGTTGAAATGTATTTTTAGTGATTTATATGTTATTATAATATTGTTCTTTAATATTTTCATTTTAACTTTCTTAAAATTTGAAATTTTTAAAGAGTGTATTCTTGGGCCATATTTACTAACTATATATTTATTAAACTTTTTATTATATTAAATTTATTAACTGGAGTGATCTTTTGATTGGTATATGTGAATATTATTACATTAGATTTCATATAAGATTTTCCCTGTGTTTGAGATTGTTTATTTGAGATAAATTTTATCTCGATAAAGTTTTTCAATGTTATAATAACATACTTTTATAATGGTTGGTAATAAGGTGTTAGTTTCAAAATTATTGTAATGCTAAGCCAGATGAAAATGGAGTTACAGTCTTTAAATGAAAAACACCCCTCTCCCAAATTTTATTATTAAAATAATTTCAGCACTTGTTTTTGAGTATTTAGGCATAGAGTTGTTTGTAAGCCAAATAAGAATTTTTTTATGCATAGACTTGAAATATTGTAAAATTTTAACAATTAATTCTTTTTTTAAAGAATTTTGCCAAAAGTCTGTTTCCTGTACTGCAAAGCATTAAAGCAAGAGAAGAAGGAGGTAATAAAGCAAAAATTGAACCAACTCTACAAACTCCAAGGGTATGTTTAAAGAACTTGTTTGACTTAAAAATGGACATAAGTTCAACTTTGTCTATTATGATAAAAGTTACTTATCTAAACATGTTCTTTAGGCTACTCCAGTTCGTCCAGCAACTCAGCCTGTAGTATATAACAGATACGATCAAGAAAGATTTAGAAGCAAAGAAGGTAATGTATGCATTGACTTTAATTTTTGTGCTGATATTCATGAAATATCTATGCATGTGAGAAAAATTGTCTATTTATTTTCTAATCTATTTGTGCTATATTCCAAATTTCTTCATTTGATTTAATGTTTTAGATATCTCAGTAATTAATTGTTTTAAATATTCAAACTTACAACCTAATAAAAAAAACATGAAATCTTAAATGTGAATGTTTTGTTGTTTTTCTTATTGTGGAATTATTAATTTGTGAATCATTATGTTTGCATGATTGCAGGAAGCATTATTTGATCTCAAAACACATTTTGGATTAGAAGAAATATCCAATATAAAATATGTTTCTTAGATTAAAATTGTTCCCACCTTGTCGGGGTGCTGAGGCCTGCATGTGTTGTCTATCCTGAAAGCTATGCCTGTGGTAGCTTGTTTACTGGCTGGGATATCCAAGCTGGACAGGTCTGAGGAGAGATACCTGACAAAAGGGAACACCCTGGTCCTCCAGGTTGGAGGTTGATGGTACAGCTGACCACTCCACCATGTAAAATCCCCCCCCCTCCCATCTCGAAATCCTCTAAGAGCTTTCGTAACATCAAAATTGATTAAAAGATGTACAAGAATTATACCATATAAAACAATCATCAAACCCGTACTTACCTTTGGATTTGAAAAATTTGGTCTTTAACTAAACTATAAACTGAACATATAGCCATCTCTGAGCAAAAAAATCTTAGATATATCTTTGGGGCTGTGAACAAGAATGGATTGGGGAGATGACATAATTTTGAATTACATAAGCTATTTAACCCTTTTGCGATGGGTGTGTCATATATGCACCAGTCTCAAACCCCCTTATGAAGTGGTAGGCCATTCAATGCAACTTTCTATGGGAACAATCAATCCTGTAAATCGATGGTCTTCAAACTGTGTTCCACGGAACCCTGGGGCTCCATGAGGCCTTCCACGAGTCTCAATAAAAAGTCGAAAAGAAAATTATAAATGCATTTGCAAAATGGATTCATGTTCTCTATAAAATTTGTATAACCATAATTTATTGCTCATTAGTGCAATGTTATGCAAAACTAAACAGTTGTCTAATGGAAAATGCAACTTTTTCATTTGTGGAATAATACTTATAATAAAGAAGGAACAACTTATTTACATATCAACCAATCTGATGTTAAAATATAAATTTAAGCAAGAACAGCTTTTAAATTTCAGTTTGCAAATTCCTGCAGATAGCATAGATTTTTGTACACAGCTATAAACATTATAATGTCATTCAGAACAATGCATTTAAGTGAAAAATATTTCTCAACATCAGTGGCTGCAAAAACAAAATATAAAAACAAATCAAACACAGAATATGAAATGTGTGACTGCAGATAATTTCAGTATACTTGACAGTTTGTATAGAAAATGCAAGCACATATTCCAGTTACTAAATATAATGCATGGGTAGGGGACACTTGGATAGCAAATTAATATTAAAATGTGAGTAAATTGTATTAAATTTTTTTTTAGTAAGAAATACAGTACTTTATTATCTTTACATTAAGTACCTATAACAAGTTGATCTACTTTAAACATTGTTTTAAAACATTCTAAGAGGGGAATGGGATTTGCCAAAAACATCTTCTAGTTCTAAGGGTTCCATGATTCTAAAAAGTTTGAAGACCACTGCTGTAGATCAAATAAGAACTGCGATTCTCCAGTGCAACATCTGGTTGATAGTGACATTTGGGGTGAATGTATGTGACACACCCGTCTCTAAAATGTTTTCTGTTGATCGATACATTGCCGCGAAAGGTGAAGGAATCAGATGTCATTAAACCCATCAAGATTGGTTGTTTGAGGTTTGCAGGCCACATCTGTCGTAGGGACCCCTTATCCTTGATGTTCAGAGTTTTCAATTATATACCTGTTGGAACTAGAACTAGGGGTAGACGCAAATTGAGATGGGCTGATTGAGTGGAGTTTGATATAAAAGTTTTTAGAGTGATTAATTGGGGAACTGTTGCTAAGATGTGATCTCAATTGAAAAGCATTCTTAAGAAGGCCTTGTTCCACTCAAGGCTGTTGTGTTAATAGAAGAATGTTAAAACACATATATCTATCATGCCTCATCCTGAAAGTTTTAAAGATATCTATAAATCCTCCCATCATCACATAAAAAGAAAATTGAAAATCAATTTAGCTTTAGAATGTGGATGATGAAGTATGACATCTTACATATTTTATACAAGAAAAGGGATTAATTCAAACTTAAATGAGTAAATGTTAAAAATGTGCTTTTTTTATAAGAGTGAAGCTAGAATGCTATATTAGTGTTGGAGCATTTTTCAGAATGAAAAACGTGAAGTCTATGTCTTGATTTGCTTAACAATAAGGGGAGAGATCTTTAAATAAAAATAAAATAGTAATCCTCTGCATCAGTTTTTTTTATGGGCCCTTAATATGACATCTTTATCACTTTATAATAACACTTTTACAAATTATGCAACTTCCTTTAATTTTCTCTATAAAATTTCTCTTAAAAGTTTTCTTGTTCAAAAAATGGGAAGTTTAAACAAATCAAATTAAAACTACTGCATAAAATTAATGTATTAGCCTGTTTTGAAAATAATATTGTGTTTAATCTTGATTGTATGTTATTTATTTCTTAATGTATCAATTATATGTTTTATAGCAATATTTGCATAGTTGCTTTTCATTTCAAAATTAAATTATTACACAGTTTTTAAAAGTGTAAGATGGAACTAGATATTGATTTTTGTCAACTTGTCTTTGATATCCAGCATCTGATAAACTTAAAAACTTCCTTTTTAGAGCTGTTTTCTACCTGTGAAGAATTGGTATATTTTCAGTGTTCAACTCTTGTGTATAATGAAATTGTAAATAAATTTCGATTTTCAAATTAAATTTATTCCTGGGTAAATTAATATTTTTGTTTAATCTTTATAAAATAATATATTTGTTGGGGTATCCTCAAACAATAAATATAATTTGATTTTATTTGACAAAATTTTTTCTATATATATATGTTAGATACTGATACAAATATTTTTGTGCTTAAAACTCATAATATAATTACATTCTTATGAAATCTGTTGTCAATGAAGCATCATTCAGTGTTTTTTAATTCGTAATTTTTTTGTACAATATTTTTTTAAGGGGAAAAAAGATTTTTAAAATTTTAGTATAATGATGAGTTATATTTATGAAAACTAAAATCATTATGCATTCTATTATAAAATTGGTTATTTATTATAAAATCTTGCTCCTGGCATTTTTTTGTGTTATTAATTAAATATATGCTTGTATTTTCAAAAACAGAAACTGAGGGTTTCAAGATTGACACCATGGGTACTTACCACGGTATGACTTTAAAATCCGTAACTGAAGGAAGTCAACCTAAACGTCCAGTCACTCCTCTTCCTCAACCTGAGCGCCCGATATCTGTGGTTAATCCTGTCAGACAAACAACAAAAAGAGGTAAAGTAATATTTGTTTCTTCCAAATGCAATTAAATGTGTTGTAGTTTTTCATCTATTAATATTTGTTTTTCCTTTACAGTTTCAAAAACTCCTATTATTATTATCCCAGCTGCAACAACTTCTCTTATCACTATGTATAATGCGAAAGATCTACTGCAAGACTTAAGGTTAGTATGTGTCACTAAATATTAAACTTGTAGATACTATATGTAGGTAATTGTACTGTGCTTTTACTTTTAAGAATTTTTTTTTTTCATTTTATCAAAAAAATAAAAAAAAAACCCTACAGGTTCATGATTTTTATATTCTAAAAAACTTCTTGAATAAGAGGAAAATAACTTATATTTTTGTTTTAGCTATTTTATTTTATCCTACTGTTTTTAATATGTAACTTATACCTTTTTGAATATTTTTATGAGTTTAGTCAAATGTTATTACAATTTTTTTATTTTTAAAAACCAAAAAAATTATATTTTATTTAATCTTGATTTCTTGAACTAATTGGAATTGATCTTACATTGATAAAATGAAATTACATTAGTTTGAGCTTCATGCTTTGTAGTTACTTAGCCTGATTTGACCTAAAGCGAAATATCGAGAACATGTGCACTTTTTTTTAGAAATTTGGAGAGAGATGTCATAAATTTGTGTTATTCCAACATGATGCTAATGAAACAAATCCATAAATTTTGCATTACTTTTGGAGTTTTTGGCCATTTTAATTATAATTGCTTATTTTGTCAAATGTTATCTATACTAATAAAAGAGAGTGTGGGTTTGTGTGTTTCAGCTATTCCGGCCAAATTAAGCAACCCCGAAGTGTGAAGCTTGGCACGTAGATGCTGTAGGTCATTAAGCTATAAACCTCGAAAAGTTTTTTTAGATTTTTTTAAAATCCAATATTTAAGCGATTTTTCAGTTGTTTTTAAGATATGATGTCATATCCCACATGCCATGAAAAATTAATGTTTTGAGGAGTTTTTAGGAAGATCGTTGCATATACTAAGATAAAAAAGTTTATTTAAGGTTCAATTTTTTAGTTTTTTATGTTTTTTAAGTGGAATTACAATTGTTTTTCAAATAAATCATCATAAATAGTTTTATCAGAATTTCCCTTTTTAAGTTTGGCAACAAGGAGTTGTTTACATCGCATTGCAACGTCGAAACGTTTATGTTAATTGAGCTTATTTTATCCTCTTCCATAATTTCAAAGAATGTGTTTTGTTTTTACTATGAATGCTAAAAAACTTTCATTGATGCTAATATTTTAAGTTTTGGCTACTATGCTGTGTATGCGCGATCGCCTGTTGGGTTTCCCCCCGCCAATGTGGTGGGCAATACCAAAATTCGCTGGATGTTTGTATGTTCGGGATAAAGCTTCATTAAATCAATATATTTTGTGTTTTATAATAGCTCTATAATTTTAGATAGTTAAAATCTTTTTTTCAGCAAGGCCACTTTTTAAATTCATGCTCATTAAAGTTATGTACCTGTTTTGTTTTTGTGTATGATTATTTCTTATATATTTTGTGATTTATAATACTAGATGTTGATTGTGTTATGAAACAACTATTCTTGCAAGTTCTAACATAATTACTATACTGGCTACTTTAAAGATATTTTCATTCAATCCAATTCCATAGATATTTACTTTCATAAAATGTTGTATTTCATTTTATGCTAATGATTAATGTTCACTGTACTATGAGTCTCAAGAAAGCGTGATGTACGATAGAAAATGGCATTCCATTCAAACTAATTGGGATTATCAGATTGCCAATATCATTTAAGTTGGAATTTATGATACTTACATATTAGCGTCATCACAACCAAATTGCCGCCACACAAATCGCTCCTTGATATCAAAACATCAAAGATTCTTATGTGTTTTTATATAAAAAAAAATCTGGCAGATTTTGGTGGATATAGCATGATTTGCTTAGTGCCAATTTGGCTGTGATGCTAATGCATAAGAATACAAAGGCTAATACAAATTTTTATTCATATATGAGATTTTCTGACATGTTTTCTTTTTGTTAAACTGAACATTAGTGGTACTATCAATCTATGGTTGTACTTAGGCTATGTATAGCGTAAAACTAAGTCATCACCTGAACATCAGTACATTTTAGCAGTACTTCCAACTGCACAGCATGACCATTTGGTCAAAAAAATAAGTATTTATGTATCATCGCAACCTATTGATGGCATTATATGAAACGAAGCACATGGTTGCCAATTCAGCGCGGACAACACATAGGAAATCGCAGTGGCCAACTTGACGAGTTATTAATGGAGTTGGCAATTGTTGCAATATTGCATAAGTACCAAAAAATCTTCCAAGGATATTTCAGTTCTTACATGTTATCACAACCTATTAGAGACATTACATGAAACAAAACACGTTTGCCAATTTAGTGCATACAACACATGTGAAATCAGTATTGCCAACTTGGCAAGTTATTTTGAACAGTGTCATTGGTCAATAAAATCTAAGTACCTACCTTTCCTTCCATTGAAAAAGGGTACTGCTTTTCCTGATACTTATGTATTAGAGTCACCACAGTCAAAGTGGCTCTTTTTTCACCAAAATTTCACCCCCCCCCCCCTCCATTTTAGACACATAAGAATCTGTTATTTTGATATCATGGTGCAAATTTTGCTGCAGTGATGCCAATACATAAGTACCCTTTTCCTTTATTGGCAGATTCCATGTTTTCCATTGTAACCAAAAAGTAGGAAAATGTAATTTAAGAAAATGACACTCAATTCAAACTAATTGAGATTAACAGATTGTCAATATTGTGATTTTAAGTTAGAATTTCTATTTACATATAAGATTCTACTTATGGTAGTTTCATCAAAATCAAATCTTAATTTATCTATTTAAAGTAGCTTTTTGGTTTGAATTATTATTATAATTTCTATACTATATGTAAGGTTACTTTTATATTTGTTTCTTTTTTAATTTTAAATATTTAAGATTTTGTCATGTGTTTTTTTGTTGTTGTTCAAAACTGTTTATGGCAATTTTATCAAAATTAGGGCTTACTTTTTCTGTTTTAGATAACCTTTTAATTTAAATTAATATTATAATTCCTATTTCAGTGTCACAGTTTTATTTTTTCTGAACTATCCTTTTCTTGCGTATCATTGTAGGTACAGTAATTACGCGATACAAAGGGACTCAAAAGTTTGTTTTTCAGCCAAACAATATTTTTTGAGGCTTTTTGTAAACAGAATCTTAGATCATGATTACCTATTCATGACACAAATATTATAGGGTTTTTTTTTTTACAATCAATGAAACTACACCTTCACTTCTCACTAGAATTTTTTTTTGTCATGTCCATTTGTTCACGAAAAAAAAATCTGTTAGAAAAACTATGGATGTGATTAAATGCTCATCAAAGTAATTTTCATGACAAATAAATGTTACATGTTTTATATATCTATGCCATTTTCTGTCATCGAAAATAAATATTTATCCTTCCTAATTATAATTCTTCCTTCATCGGCATATTCAATATTTTTTTCTATGTAAAAAATATTGCTTGGAAGTATAACAGAAAGAAAATGACACTGAATTCAAACTAATTGCTATTAATATGTTGGTAATATCATGAAGATAATGCTTCCTATTTATGAGAAATCAGAATGTACCATGTTTGTTTTGCGTGTAACTGTTTTTTGCCTTATGGTCCCTATGACCGATTAGAACTCATCTTAGTTTTAATGAAAAAAAATCATAATTTTTTTTAAGATAAAGCTATTTGCTGAAACTGTGATAAGGTGTACCTGGAAATAATATTCTCATCTTTTCTTTTGAATTCCATTTTGACCAGATTTTTCGTCATGATTTAACTTTTCTTCTGGCAGTCTTGCAAATCAGAAAACTTTATCATTTGTGGTCATAAAAATGTTTGCACAGAAAAAAGATGCACTGTGATAAGATTTTCTCATATTTCCTTCTGGATTTCTTTAAAATTCAGTTTTGAAATGATTTTATGTCTCATGCCACCATGGTTTAATGTTGCTTCTGATAATCTGTTCCTCACATAGTTTCTTGGAGATCATATTAATATTTTATGTTATTATACTGTCCATATACACTATATATATTTCAATTATCACTATCGTTATTTATCATTGTATGTACTCATTCTTTTGCTCTTTATAATCAAATTATAATTTTTATTCAGTACTGTTGTTGGTTCTGGACTATTTCAACGGGGACCTGTTTTAGGTAGATTTTGATTTTAGTTCATACTAATTAAATTTTTTTAGTATTGAAATACATCTAATACTCTATATTAGATGTATTACAGAGATGTGAAATAGTATTTATTATATGAAGTATGGGTGCAATGCTAATTTAATTTTTTTTTCAGTTGTAGACTTCCTAATATTTCTTATTTATGACAGCATTCAGTGAATCAGCTTATCATTAATTTTTTCTTTCGGTTCATCTTTTGTAGGTTATTTTACCCATAGTTCCCATAGCAGAAACTTACTACTGCTACTACTTTTCTGTAATTTTTATTTATATGCATTCATTCATATCTATTTACTCTTAAGCTTGCTAATTTTTTCTCTTACATTGAAGTATTTGTTTTTGCTAAATTATTATTTACTTTGAGGCAAAATTGCAATTTGTTTAAAATTATTTATAGTTTTAACATTCATTTAAAAAAAATATTTTTAATTTTTGGTTATACTCCTTTTTATACAGGGTTTTACCCTCACTGAAAAATGTTATAATTGCTGTAATAGATGAATTTATGTTTTTAAAAACTTAACCCTTGCGAAGACGGGCATTTCAGCTAGTCTATAAAATAAGGAAGAAGTAAGAGTAAATATTAAAAATGAATTCTTTTGAATATCTTAAGAACGTTGAAAGAGTCATATGTTTATGATTGGAATTGTAGTTTTATAATTTTATATTAAAGCTTTTTTTTTATGGCCATTATGTCCTGTATAGATAAACACAATGATTTTGTCCTCTCATTTATCATATTCAGTGTAAAATGATAGATAATTTATGTGGGAAACAATGTAATTTCAAGTACAATTTTTGATTAATGGCTTGTTTTTACTGTGTTACTATTATTTTAATTATGAACTCTATTTTTATGGGGAAAAATAGGTATGTTGATACCAGTGAGAAAAAAGCTCAGGGCTGTAAAAGAGAAAATGAAGTTTTAATACAAAGAAGGAAAGATGGTGGTACCTCTGTTCCCTATAGAGTTATAGACAATGCCCAAAAATTGAGTGAAGATGAATGGTTTGTAATTTAATTCTGAATACTTATTAATTTAATATGCTTTTTAATTTGTTATATGTTAAAAAATCTTTAACAAAAAACAATTATATATTTTTAAATGTTTCTATTGAAAATTTTGCATATTTTGTATTTGTATTTGACCATCAACACTTACATAGTTATCAGAAGTAAATATTTTCGCTCAATAGCAGAAGAGTATTCTTGGTTACTAATTAATTTTTACCATTTATTCTGAATGTATTATATTTACGTTAAAATTTGCTGTAATTGTTGTTTAATCTTTTATTTCAGTATGTAAATGTTGGATTAATTTAATTGATGAGCAGTGTGATTAATTCTGTGTAGTTTTATTATTCATGATCTGTATTCAATATTTGTGTACAGGTGTCCCTCATATAGCACAGTTAATTTGTACTGTGCTTTATTGAAACCATGTTATACGAGACTTTTTTGTTTATTTATTAAATTAATTATGTATGCACATAATATAAATCAGGGCAGTATGTATCATGTATCAAAATCTTGTTTATATCCAAATCAAGTCTTAAGGTGTAAAATTTTAAGATAGTTAAAATTTCATTCCAATAAAACATACCAATGAAGAAGTAGGCTAACTTCAAGTTGAAATTAAAAAAAAAAAAATCTGAAATACTAAAATTGAAAATACAACAAATATGTAATAAAAATTATTATTTATGTTAAATAATAATTATTATAAAATAAATAGTAACAGCTTAGAATCACAAAATTAATTTTCATCATCACTCTCATCAGAATTTACAGCTAATCTATTCCCCCCCCCCCCCCTCTAAGTTGTTTGAAACTCTTGTTTTTTCTCATCATTACAAAAATTAACAGACACAGTTGCCTGTGTGTTTCAATGTTGCTCTATAAGGAGTTAAAGAACTTTGCAATTTGCTAGGACTAGCTATGTTCTAAATTATCGTTTTCAACAAAAAAAATTTCATTTAATTCAATTAAAAATTTTTGCCATGTTATATCAAATCCATGTTATAATAATTGCAAATTTTGTCCTGTGTAATATCAAAACTGAGTTATACAAAGAATGCTTGTATTAATTTTTGTATTTAACTAATTTTGTTGTTAATTGATAATGTTATTTTTCATAAACATTGCAAAAGACTAATGTTTTTCTTACAAAAGAGCTGCACTTTGTGACTCTTATTCTTTTCATAATTTTAAGAGGAATTCAATTTTTGAAATTTTATTTTGATAATAGCTGAAAAGAAACCCTTTTTCTGTTAACATATGTAATTCATTCAAGTTAAATTTTTTTTATATTTTGGGAACTTGGCTGATCCTTAAAAAAAATAACATGAATGTGTTTTTTCTTTTGTTTCTAAATGCAAATACAGATAATATTTAGAATAAAACAATATAAAGAGAAAAATTCATTTGCAATACTTTTTCTTTAAAAAAAAAGTCTTTTAAAGAATAATAATTAAATTGTATAGTGTGTTAAATTAATATTTTTCTGTTTTTACTTCATTCCAAAAAGTTCATTTAGAGATTATCTCTAAACTGTTATCATAACTTCTCTCACAAATAGGGGATAAAAACTCAGCATTGTCTTATTTAAAAACTATTCTAACATATGTATAAAAAAAAGTTTTAAAAAATGAAAGATTGATGAATATCATTTTCTTAAGTAAATTCCATCCAATTTTTATACTATTTTGCTCTGAAATTTTAATGTGTATGTATTGTAATTTTAGGGACAGAGTAGTTGCTGTGTTTGTACAAGGACCCACATGGCAATTCAAAGGTTGGCCTTGGAATGGAAACCCTGTGGAAATATTTTCTAAGAGTAAGTTTTAAGTGTTTATTAAGAGCAGTTGCTTGTGAATTATTTTAAATTGCTTTCTGTTGTCATGTCCAATTATTTGGATTAATATGAAGTATATTTATATTGCAGTAAAAGCATTTCATCTTAAATGGATTGAAATGAAATTGGATGCTAATGTTGGTAAATGGGCAGTGCATGTGATTGAATTAAACAGAAATAAGCGTCATTTGGATCGAGCCAATCTATTAAAGTTTTGGGAAATTCTTGATAAGTATTACATTTTATTTTTCTATTAAATATGGATTTGATACAGATGTATTAAAATGCATTTTAAGTTAGTTTATATACCTATTAATATATTTTCATAACTGTATATTTCAAGTAAAAACAAAAACGTCTGTTCTACTTTTATGAATCTTCTTATAAAGGGTGGAAAATCATATGTGATATTATCAACTCTTTTTAAGCAAATCAGTGAATAGTTTTAATTGCAATTTTTTATTTAGTGGTTTTTTTGGTATGATAAATCTTTTGAAAAACTTTTGATGAAAATATAAGCAAAGTCATTTTTGATTAAATAATTTTTTCTGTTAATTTTGAAGTATGACTAAGAAATTTAGGTAACATTTTTCTATTACAGCAATTAAATTGTCTTGTAGTAGGTTTCTTTCTAATTTGGGACATATTTTAAAGAGTGTATTAAAGCGAATAAGTTGTTTTTATGATTTGTAGTATGAATACCTAATACTTGTATTTACTGAGAATGTACTTAAATTTTTCATGTGTGGTGAAGATTTTCTTCAATTAATTTATGCCAGCTCATTTCTGTTACATTTTCTTTATGCTTATTTATTTAAAAAAAAAGCTATCTCTGCCAATTTTTAATTTGGTGCAAAATCTAAAATGTTTTTCCTTGAAATATTTTTTAAAAAATTAAAACATTTATTGTGAGTAGAAACATTATAGTACCAAATTAGTTTAAAAATGCTTGAGGTTTTTTTTAAGAAAGAAAGAAAATTTAATAGGATTAAGAAGGAAAAAAAAGAATTGCAGATACTTAGAATAGTTGTTTAAAAAGCAGCAGATAAAAACAGCTCATTTAAAAAAACTGAAATTCCAATCCTTACTTGCATTATTCATCATGGATTATTTTGTAAAACCTTAAGAAAGGAAATATTTGTGTTAACAGTATGTATTTTTTCTTTCTTTTCATATTAACAATAAGTTTTCTAATGTTGCAATATGCAATTAAATTGTTGCTTATGATTTGTATTAACAATAAGAAATCAATTAAAATGCAAAATTTCATCATGTAATACAAGAATAAAAGCAATCTTATTTTTAGTGATAAAATTGGTATTTGTGTAATTAAATGTTATTAATAAAAATATATTTTAATTATTGTTCACTGTATTATTATCTTTCATTATTTGTGTTTAACATAATATAAGTTTTTCAATAAAAATTTATATTTTAAAAATCATTTTCATATTTTTATTATATGCATGAAATTTATAAATCTTGAATTAATTAGTGGTTATTTTATAATAACAACTTTGTATACAACAGTATATAATGTAACAACTTTGATTGAATAAATAATTGAAAAGGTCTATTTATTATAATCTTTAACCCCTTCGTGCTGACTGTGACACATGTGCCATCATGAAGCACTCACAGTTCCTGTATGTCACACATACATGCCACTAGCTAGGAATGTTTGGAAAGCTCACTTTTTTTGGCAATAGATAGCATTTTATATCGATAGGATTTGAGATACCATTTATATTTGACTTACTACTCATAATAAGAGAAATGTTACTCACATGCATGTGGATTTTGATTTATAAGCATGAGAAGAAAAGAATGTTTCTGAATTGAATGCTTTATGACTGCTCCTAAAATGAGCACTTGGGTTTGGTTTATAGTAAGGATGATAGTTTTATTTTTGCTAGAATATTTGGTTTGTGTTTGCAGTCTAGCTTTTAGTAGATAGTTAGATCTTGTAGATGAAATTTTTCTATTTTTGCTGTTACAAGGTCAAGGAGCTTTGAAAATATTTAACTAAACATGGAATAGCAGAAATGGTGGAAAATTGATTCTGAAACAGAGGCTTTGAGAATAGTGATTGTGACAAATTATATATACTAATTGTTCTGTTCATTATGAATTCAATGAAGATGATATTTCAGATCTCTGTATGCCAATTACATTGAAAGAAAATGTCTTTTTATGGTGATCCACAAGAGAAAATTGAGTTTTCGTTTGTTCACATTCCTGCAAAAATCCTACAAAATAACAAAAGATTTATGGGTGCAAAGATTGTAACATAGGACTACGTGTAGATCTCCGTTTTCAAATTTTTCATACTAAAAGGGAATTTTAAATAATATATTTAGTTTTCAAATGTATAATGTTAAGAGTCATTAAATGATAAATAAATATTAAAAATAAAATGTTTAAATAATTGTTCTTAAAACTGTAATTAAAGTATGTAAATACAAAATATATGAAGCATATGCCATTTGTATAATCTATGGAGTAATATTAAACAATGCATTCATATTTTGGTATTTTCATGGAGGGTTTAACTACTGTAAACCCTCCGACCTGTGAGTGATGTTCGTGAAAGAAATGTCTGGCCCTAGTGGTACATCTTTTTTCTCAAAAGGGTTAACACTTGTGTAGATTAAAGAAATATTTATTAAATAATTTAAATCCCACTTACTAAACTTTAAATAATTTTGTATCTGAAGAAAATATTTCTACAATTTGTGAAATTTGCTTATTAAATATTCTGTCAACTATTGAAAATTACCTTTTTAGACATATTTTTGTACTGTTACTTCTAAAATGCGTTTTTCTTTTCATATTATGAAATGTTTGTTGTTGTTTTTATCTGTTTTGTAAGTCTTGTTGATTCACAATTTTGTTTTTCTTTTTCAGCTATATGCACAAGTACAAACCAAACCTCCGCTTTTAGAAGAAAGTGTCAATAAGAAATTAACAGTTAATTAGATTTCCTTGAAATCACCATCTGGTATCACTTGAAAATTCCGTTTCATGTTTGATATGTAATAAGAATAAGTACTGTATGGAGGACTGTTATTTTTCTTTTACTGAAGTATGAAATCAACATCATACAAAAATAAATGTTGTTGAATGTTCTCACACTTCTTGAGGCATTCTCTGTTTTAGTGGAATATTTATTTGTATTCAGGGTGATCAATCAAGGTGTAAAATCAGTATTCCATTTATTTGACTGCTGTATCATCAAAATTGTGACTTTATCACATAATCGCCCATGATTTGGACTTTTTCTTTAGTTGAACGTTCTATGTTTTATCTTGAGTTTAGACACAAATCAAATTTCTAATGTTTTATCAAAAGAAATCTGCCAGGTGTATACATATAAAGTGATTGATGTATTCTGCAGGAAATAAAATGTATCAATAGAAAAATGAATCTTGTCACAATTCTAAAGATATTTGTATATTGAATATTAATATGTAAATTGTGACTCACATCACTATTGTAAATAAGAGAACATAATTTTATGTTCCCTCTGCCATTGCCAGTTTAATTGAAGAAATATTTTTTGAATATATAAAAAAAAATCATTTTTCAGACATTTTTCATATTATTAATAACAGTTCAATTCTCAGAAGCTTTGTATTACAAAGACTGATTATAAGTTTGTGTTTAAAAAATAGGAGATTGTGTATTAATGTTTGAAGTTTTGAATTCTGATTCAAATATTGGTGTTTGTGTATATCTTTCTTCACTGAAATGAATTAAATATTATTTTGCCTGCTTCATACTACTTCAAAATGAATTTTATGTTGATGTTTAAAAAAAGATGTTCTTTTTTATCCAATCTCAATTAAGTAGTCATAATTTGAGATTTCACTCATGCTAGCATATATTGGACGCTTTGTATTTTAGACTTTGAGTAAATATTAGATAGACTATTTTTAAATATATAATATTAAAATGCATTTATTATAAGTGATATCTAATTTTATTTTTACTTTGTGAAGTAAAGTTTATATAAATGTGTGCTTATGAGGATTGAGTTGTACCAGGCAATTGTAAATCATTGTTGCTTGTAAATAGCTTTTGTGATAATGTACAATTGTCAACTGCTGGTCTTACTGTAAAGTATCAAAGAACTATGTATATGTACATATATTTCTCCATACTGATTAAAAGAATTTGTTTTATTTCCATGTGTTTCCATGCATATTTATTAATTGATATTTCTGTTTTGTTTCGTTTATTCCCACAGTATCTTTTAACATGAAATTTTATAATTTTCTATGCAATCAGGATATAAATGATTCAGGGAATAACAAAAATTCTAATTCTCTTGATTTATTGTATGGAATAGTGCTATATTTGTGGTAACAAATAGCAATGCATCCCTCTGTTGCAATAAAAAGTCCAAAGTGTCTTCATTAGGTTTTTATCAGTAGGCAAGTTGGTAATAATTCAACTTGTTAGAAATTTCTTTAAATGTTTAACCCCTTAATGCACACATTTGTTTTAAAAAAAAATACAAAATTTTAATTTTTGGTTTTGTTCTACATTGTAGATAAGAACTGATTATATTGCAACCTTGCATGTACATAGAATTTGCTGTTTCGAAAAACTAATTTTTACAATTAAAATATTTATTTATACTTTTACAACAGAAATAATATCAGTAATAATTTTAAAGAAAACTGTTCATAGTTTTCTTTTGTGTGATATATTTGGCAGCAAGGTGTAGCACATAACTCGGCATTGGAATTATTACATCAATTACGATTCACTTTTCTTTTCCTTCTCTATCCCTTTTAGATACAGTGTAGTATCTTGTAGGAGCTTCTTTTCCAGTTGGTGGAACAAAACTGGGGAAATGACATTCTGTTAATCATGGAATTCCAGAAGATTTTGGTTTATGGAGTTTTTTTTTATATTTGTATTGCTATGGTCTTTCTACTTCTCAAATCTAAATTTTGTTTCACCTTTATTTTTTATACAAAACATGTTCTAAATGCTGGTGTCTAGCAAATGAACGAATATTTTTTTATATCTTTTCCCCTTTTACTTGTAGTATAAATAAACAATATATCCAGTTGGTGGAACAAAACTGGGAAGAGGACATTCTGTTAGTCATAAAATTCCAGAAGATTTTAGTCTACCCAGTTTTTTTTTTATATTTGTATTGCTATGATAGTTGTGTATAAATCTTTCTACTAATATGCTTCTGTAATCTAAATTTTTTTTCACCTTCATTTTTTATACAAAACAAGTTCAAATTGCTGTTGTCTAGCAAATGAACAAATATTTTTTTTATATCTTTTCCCCTTTCACTTGTAATATAAGGAACAATGGCCTTTATCTAAATTTACGAAATTATGATGATGGATCACAGTTAGTCTTGCATGTGCAAATAACGCTCACTTATATTTGAATGTGAACATTGCAACAACATAAAATATGATCCAGCTTGAGTTAACTTGAGTGTACACAGTTTGGCTTGTTTAACGCCCTTAAATTAATTCAAGTGCTTAGGTTAACCCTTTAACGCGCAGTGGTATCTCTCTGAAACCACCATTTTCTAAAAAATACCTCTAAACGCGCAATGGTATTTTAATGGAACCAATAATTCTAAAGATATCTTTTAGCTCTCTTAAAGACACGTGAGAAAAACTCCTTTTTCTGTGAGAAAAATGCATCATTTTAAAAGCCTTTTTTAAACACTCCAAAAAAGATTTTTTTAAGCAAATAAAAATAGACAAAAATTCAAAGTAAGCTATGTACATTTTTGCTGCATATGCTCTTCATAGCATAGCTAATTTTTAGTATGATAAATTATGAAAAGAAGTGCCTTATATAAAGATATTTTCGGGTGGTTTCAGACTGATACCACCGTGCACCTAGAACATGAAAATTGTCTGTTTCTTATAGCACACACACGTGAGATTTAGCCCTTTTTTTCCTTCTCTTTGACTCTGGCAGTGAAATAACTAATAATTTATGGGGGTTTTGCCATTGATTTGGAGTAGGGGTTTATTATTTCAGTATTACTGCATGTTTTAATAATTTACTAAAGAAACAATGAAAAAAAAACCTTACTGGCTATTGAAGTTGATTTCAATCGCATATAGTTATATTTTGTAATATTTAAAAAGTAATTCTAATACTTAATATTGCATATTTTAGTAAATTTATTACAAAATATATAAAGAATATTCGTACAAATCTGACGCAAATCATATATTGTTTATCCGAGAATTATGCCGTAGGTGCGCGGTGGTACTTCTGTGAAACCACCTCCCCCCTCGGGGGGAATGTACTGTAATTTTTTTTAAAGGTATTTTCTCTGTTCTTAGGTTCTATGCATTGCATTTATAATTTTATTTTGAAAAATTCAGCAATTTTATTTTTCCACGCTTCAAAAGGGTTAAGGGGTTAATATACAGGATATTCATTTCTGATTAAAGTATTTGAAATATGAATATGTGTAAAAAAAAGTTACTAAAGATTAGTTAATTACTTTTACTAGATGCATTTATTTGAAAATCTCAAAATATATAAACCTTTTTATATGCAAAATTCTTATATATACTGTTGTTACATGTAACTGCTTATTCAACATTGTTATGTTAAACTGTATATTGCCACAATGATTACATATGTGGTGGCTCATGAAATCATTTGAGTTGGCCAAGCCTGATCTAGAGTGATAGGAAAAAAAATTCACATTGTTCTTCATACAATTTAATGTATTTATAGTTTCAGGAAATGAATAACTGAAATTCATTTCTCTAGAATTTTTTCCTTGTAGGGTATAGTTTCATTGTTGTAAAGATTCTCTCAAATGAGTGTGTTGCAAAGATATTAAGGGATAATCCATCCAAGGCTACAAGTCTAGATACAATTTTTTTCTTCCTTTCTAGAAGTTAAAGACAAGGTTTTTTTTGTGAGCTCAGGCCAGCCTTAAATAATTTTTTTGTCCATTATTTTTTCACAGATTGTTTTAAAATGATATGTAGAGATGCTTATTGATGATTCTTCCCCAAGTTAACATTTTAATACTGTAATTAACATGAATTATCTTTTTCAATCTTTTTAATGTAATCCCAAACATCCGAAATTTTGGATTGAAAAAAATAGATGAATGAAAATTCTTAAAGATCGATAATTCTTCTTTATCAATAATTAAAATTCTTAAAGTTTTTAACTATGTAATTAAAATCAGACCAATATTGTACGATTATTTGCCAGGGAATAGTAAACATGAAAGTTAGTGTTGAATTTCATTTAAATCTCTTAGCAAATTTCTTTATGTAGAGACCCCAAAAAACAAGTCACCTGCATACTACTGAAATTTAATAGACTAAGTCACTGGGTCTACTACACTGATTGAGTAGTGCACTTGTATGTTTAGTTATCATTTTGCATGTTTTTGTGCTATCATACTCCACTAAGACAGCTTGCTGTGTACTTTTTATTTACACAGGAGGCCTTGGTCTTGCAGCAACGCGTCGTGAGAGTGTGTTCCAAACATGTTCGATCGGATTAAGATCAGGAGAGAAACCTGGCCACTCCATATGCTGTATTGTTTCAGGTTCAAGGAAGTTTTCTACTAGATGAACTACAAACCTGTCTTTATTTTAAAAGCGAGGAAAGCAAACCGAGTTTACTTTTGTTGTTCTCAATACTTAGAATGAACTAAATAAAATATAATTTAAAAAAATTTTCAAATTCTGGTTTAAAATTTTTTTTCTTTGTTCATGTAAGCAGTAGTAGGTGAACGCAGACTTTCTCTAGCAAGTTATATATATATATATACATCAGATCCGGCTTGGGGCCCAGTTATTTTCCATTACGCCACTATTTAGAAGCCAGCATATTTCAAGTAAATTTTGTCTAAAAAGGATTATTTTAAATTTCGTTTTAAGACACAGCTTTTAAACTGATGTATAAAAATACTTGGTATTAAATTTATTTACCATATTTACTCAAATCTTAACCGCACCCCGAATTCTTTAAATGGTTTTGTGAAAAAATGTTGTCATCGATTCTAAGCCACACCCCTATTCTCAACTCGTTTTTGAGAAAAAATGGTGCAAAAAAGGTTCATCAATATCCGATAGTTAAGAGATTTAAAAAAAAAACAATTATGATAAATAATAAGTTGAAATGATTAACTTATTTTACTACACTGCTGGCCACCGTAAATGCAACACCAAGAAAGACAAGAGATAGCACAACAAAATTTATTTTGTAGATAACATGTTAACCAAGTATCAAATGATTAAATTTATAGACTTCTGTGAAATGTGGTTCCTGCGAGAATCAGCAGCCAGAGTAGCCGTCATTGTAGGAGATCACCGCTGCCACACGCCTCGGCATTGATTCAAAGAGACTTTGGATGTGTTCTTGGGGTACAGCAGACCAAGCAGCTTCCACACGTTGCCAAAGTTGATATGGTGTGGCAGTTGGGGGTATAATCTGGGTCAATCGTTGAGCAACCAGGGGCTACATGTTTTCTATCGGCGAAAGACCCGGAGAACGAGCCGGTCAAGGAAGCAATTGAATCGGGTGATTGACGAAGAACCTTTGGACAATGCGTGCCATGTGTGGTCTAGCATTATTCTGTTGAAATATGGCTGTGGCCAAGCCCTGAAGGTAAGGAAGAACAACTGGCTTCAACACCTCGGAGATGTAGCTCTGGCTGTTTAAAGTACCGACAATGCGTACTAGAGGAGTGCGAGAGTGATATCCAATACCACCCCATACCATAATACCCGGTGCAGGACCAGTGTGGCGGTGCATAACGCAGCTCTCTGTTCAGTATACTCTCTCAACGGTATCTCCAGACTCGAATCCGACCATCGTGGTGTTGCAGACATATGCGTGACTCGTCAGTAAAGACAACTTCATTCTATTCTGCCGCCCACATCCTTCTTTTATCGCACCATTGGCGGTGGAGACGTCTGTGGTTCTGAGTCAAGGGTAGACCAAGCAATGGACGTCTTGCGGACAGACCACTCTGCTGTAAACGGCGTCGAATGGTACGCGCAGACACTGAATGATGCGTTACAGACTCAATGTGCTGTGCTATGGTTCGTGATGTGACTGAGCGATCTGTCACTGCCTTGCGCACAATTTGCCTGTCCTCACGTGAAGTGGTGCACTGAGGTGGATGCGATCGACCACGTCGGTCCGTCGTACCATCCTGCATCCAATGGTCACATATCCGCATTACAGTTGTTTGGTTTTGTCCAACACGACTATCGATTTCCCTGAAAGATAATCCACAATCTCGGTAGGCCACTATCCTTCCTCTGTCGAACTTGGATACTTGGTCAAAAGCTGATCGCTGTTTTCTACGAGACATAACTGATCGTTTTTTGAAAAAACCACAAGAAAAACACAATTGCCGAACTTGAAATCGTTGAAATCTCCAAGCCTTAAATATCGCTTTGAGGTGGCGCCACAGGCGGGCGTGATGTGTGTCTGCGCTGAAATTCTAATTATTTGCATATCTCACCTCCGCTAATGCATGTTGTAAATTTCATGTTATTTGCGTGCTTCCTTCAGGGTGTTGCATTTACGGTGGCCAGCAGTGTATGTTAAAAAAACTTTCAAATACATACATGAACCTATAATTACTCTAATCGTCAGCACATGCTTCGAAAATGATTCGTCACTCCCATGGTCACAACTGACTTCGGAATTGGTGCCGACGTCGCCATTCCCCCCCCCCCTCAGTGTCGTCTTTCATGGCATCTAATGCATTTGTTGTGCAACATTTTTTTAAAAGAATGTGTTTTTGAAGAATGTGAGAAAATTATTAAATACTGTTTGTTATTTACAAGCAAAAATTATATGTTGCTTACGCCATCGACGTATATTTGTTCCATTCATGTCAATTTTTCAGTGGCTGTTACACTTACCGGTTTTTTCTGCATACAAAATTGCCTCCCTTTTCATACTTGCGTCTTAGTGAACTCGTCTTGATGCTTTTACCGATATCTTTGATGTTTAGGTGATTAAAAGAAAGCTCATATACAAAAAATTTATTGCATTCGAGCAGACAACAATGTGTAGTGGCGCGTTTTTATC
Organism: Trichonephila clavata; assembly: GCA_019973975.1. NCBI lineage: Eukaryota > Metazoa > Arthropoda > Arachnida > Araneae > Nephilidae > Trichonephila > Trichonephila clavata. Next base: position 46,316 of record BMAO01011254.1, read on the forward strand.
CAATAGGACAGAACACGGGACCTTTGGGTCCGAAGCCGAGTAACTTAACCACTACACCAAAATGATCACCATGGTGCAGAGGTTGTTACTGGCTTATATAGATTATATCACTACACACTCCCCTACCAGAGAGTTGGTTAGGCGAACGAACGATATAGTTGTTAATGGGAGAGGTCAGTTTCTTGTGTGTTGGATGAGTTGCGTCATGTTTATCTGATGATTTTTTTTGTTGCTCTCTTATCTAACGATTTTTTTCCCCTTGGTGGCTCTCTTGCGTCAGATTTATCTGACGAATTTTTTTTGTTTGCTCTCTTTTTTTGCGGGTGGATGGCGCCACGACAGATCAGTTGAGGTTTTGCTTTTCTTAGTTAAGCTAGGGTCACCAAATGAAGTGGCGCGTTTTTATCCTGATAGGCAGATGCGGATTAAAGTAACTGGAGGCCCCTGGCGGTAAAAGGTTTGAGCCCATAGGCTCAAGAGTCGAACCACTAGAATAGTGAAAAGAGTCACTTTACTTTAAATTCACAAAATAAAATGTATTGATTACAATAAAACTCATCGGCTAAAAAAAATCTTAACTGTATACAAAAAAATTAAGAGCTTACAGTTTAATTTCTCTTTGGGAAATTCATCAATTATTTTTACCATATCCATTTTGTCCGAAACATATTTTATTCTGTATATAATATGGCCATTTCTATATACATATTTGGGCTTGGGGCCCAAACCTGAGTTTGCAGGAGGGCACTAATATTCTTTGTTACTCCTGTGGTGGAATCCATCAAGCTTGGGGCCCCTCCCGGTGCTGGGGGCCCCTGGAAGCCGCCAGGTTCGACACCCGCTTAAACCACCTCTGCTGATAGGACAGAACCCGGGACCTTTGGGTCCGAAGCCGAGTAACTTAACCACTACACCAAAATTATCACCATGGTGCTGAGGTTGTTACTGGCTTATATAAATTATATCACTACAAATGTTAGGATAGACTGAATTACTAGAGATAAACTGCAGAAAGGGAAAAGCCAAGAAGCAAGTAGCCAGAATGGACGGTTACATTTTTCCTTTTGAAAGGGGTTGAAACTGAATTTCCCCCATCCAACAAATGTTTTGTCTTCGATTCTACCCCCCCCCCCCCGATTTTCAGTAGCATTAAGTCTGGAAAAATGGTGCGGCTCAGATTCGAGTAAATACGGTAATTAAGAGTTTGAAGATATATTTCCGCAATTCAAAAATTGAATAATAAAGTTTTTCTATCAAGTTGCGTTTTTAAAAAAAATAGAAGTGGAGAAAATGAAAATTTTTTAATTTGAATTAATAATATGTTTTTATTAAGAAATATTTAGACTGCCTTTTTTAAAATTTGAAGGGGAAAAAATATATACTTTAAAAATTTTACTCCAGACATTTTTTAAAGATAATATTTTGGCGAAATAAATATTTGTTATAATTAAGGTAATTAATATTTAACTGGCGAATTATTATTTGAAATCAATTCAAAGTATTAAAAAAGTAATAATTTACCAAGATCTTTTTATCAAATGTGGTTACTGCAGCGAATCCTTACACTTTATTTACTGCAAAAGATTAATATCTGAGCACATTTTTTAAATAAAATGAGTTAAAAATAATTCAATAATTTATTCGCATTCCAAAATAGTATTGGATGAAGAGGTAAATCTATTTGACATAATAAAACCGCCAGCTTCGTAAGTTGGAACGATAATTGATGACAAGGTATAGCTAAGTCGATGCAATAAAAACGTCAGCTTCCTAAGCGAAGACCGTGTCCAAAGACAAGGTAAAGCTATGTATGAGCATCCTAAAATAGAACGGTATTTAAAGACAGGGCAAAGCTTTGTGGATACTATAGAAACGTCAGCTTCCTAAACGAAGACGATGTCCAAAGAGAAGGCAAAGGTAAGCGTCCTAAGGAGGATTGTGTTCAAAGACAGGTTAAAGGTATATGGAAATAATAAGTACGTGAGCTTCCTAATCGGGGACGGTTTTCACAGACAGGGTACAGCTACGTTAATACATTACAGACGTAAAAATCCTAAGTTGAAACGGTGACCGAAGACAGGAAAAAAGAAAGTTTTAATGATATAATCGGTATGCAATCGTTCAGTTTTAGTGAGTTAGTACTTGGTTTTTAGTCATTTCTAGACAGTTTGTGGTGCTTAAGTAATGGTATCTTCTACGATTTCATCAACATATTTATAAATAAAACACGTTGATTTATTGAAGGCTGTAAGATGTAAATATCCCTCAACTAATGAAATAGATTTTTTTATATGCATAATAATAATCTTTAGCTATTCTCTAGAACTACAGCAATAAGTTTTCAACGCAAAAGTTCTTTTTTTCCTTTTTAGTAGAAAATGGAAATGGATTTCATGTCTGAATATTTACATTTACATACGTTTTTTTTAGATGCGTTACTTAAATGAGTAAAATATTTTACACACATAGATATAAAAAATGGGCAAAATATAGTTAATTATTTAATAAATTCACCGGATAATTTCTTCGAAAAAAATTCCAGAATTCTTTATAAATTTAAATTTTTTTCTTTTATATGTAAAATTATTTTCAAAGTATTAGGCACTATTTAAAGGAAAGAATATTTTAGTTCATTATATATGCACATATATTCTGTATATAAATGTAAAAAGTTTCGAAGTATTTTATGCAATGGTTTTGAACAGTGTACTTAAAGGTACTAATATTTGATATTGTTTCCCCTCTAAATTGTTTCAAATATTTGACAAGTAGGAGTTATAACATTACACATACGGATACCTTAATTTTTATCATTTGGTAATATTTGCTCTATATTGCTTATGCATATATATGGTCGTTATTTTTTATTGGGTTATTTTTATTGTGGGATAGCACTATTAATTTCAAGCGATTCGATATTTTAAATAATTTAACCATTTCTATACTGGACGCTATTGTGTGTTATAGTTTCAAGTTCTCTTTTAGTAATTTCTTTCTGTTGAATAATGAATATTTCAGAAATTTTTGGTGTGCATCAGGATTTAGAGTAAGAAGTTTCAACGTTTATATCACGGACTACCAAATTAAGTTAATTTTATTTTAAGGGATCGAACTTCTTTTTCTTTTCGAACTTATATTTTTCAGATTTTGGCCTTTATAAAATGTGATAAATATGGTGGAGTCACGAGAATAGTTTCTTAAAAATGTAATAAATTCGACAACCGAATTTTTTATTCTGGATCTTACTGCCATATTAATAAATCTGTCAAGCAGAATTCTTTTTTTAATAGTAACAAATTGAAAATTTCCGCTGTAATTTACAGATTATAAATGATTTCAAAACTTTTCTCAGATTTCACAACAACTTATAGCTTTTTTTAATGCTAAATTCTTTTTTCATTGACAAATTATTTTTAAAAAAAATTTATGGCATTCCTCGTTTTTTAATTTTTTTGTTCTTTTGAAGTAATTTTTTTGAAGAAATTCCTCATATTGAATTTCTTTATCTTAGTAATTACACTTTTTAGCTCCCTTTTACATGGAAAAGGTTAAGTACATCACTTATTTTAGTTTCTAAATCTTTTAAAAGGTTGAAATTTTGCAGTCCTCACTTGGCTTCATCAGGTTTCGGTTATTTATATATTTTCTTACAACTTGTTTTATTAGTGCTAAGTGGCCTTTTTGAATAAAAAACTATTTTCCTTCTAAGACCTATTTGGCGGGATTTTAATCATTTCAAATAAATCTGTAGTGGAAGCGCATCAATAAAAATTTAATTCCAAACAAAATTCAAAACATTATACTTTCATGAAAAAGTGAACATACAAAGAAAAACAATGTTATCTTACATTATGCGTACGAGTAATATATTTTCATTTAAATTCTGATTATCAATTAATAGATAGTCAATTAGATGATAATCAGTTCTGAATATTTAATTACATGGTATTCTGATTTCCTCTATTTAAAGACTTCTTATTTCTATCCTTGAATAATAATTTACTACATATATCAATACAATTACCCTTAAAAATTTGTGATTCATATCAGCCTGACTTTCTTTTGCCAAACCTTTTGGTTTGTGGAAGAATTTCTTTTTTTAAAAGTATTAAACAGTAGTAAAATTTTACAAACATTTATCAAATATTATCCCTGAGAAATATTTCTTACGAAAAACCAACGTTAAAAGAAGTAGCTATACAGGGTGTCCCAGAACTCAGCGTTAAGAGGGCGCAGGGGGAAAGGAGGAGTCTTATCAGTTCTGGGGGGGGGGGATTTCGTATCATTGAGAAAGTGATGACTAGCATATTTTGGAAAATGTAGAAAACTAGCACCCTCCATCAATATTGTAAGGACTGTGATGTTTTCTTAATCCTGTCTAGAACTGTGGGAGGAAGAGAAGGATGACTAGCCATATCAATAATCAAACTATTTATTGAACACGCAATTTATCAACACAATTCCAATAATTTGAACGAGAAGAGATGTTCCAAATCCAAGCAATATGTGGATTAATAACGAGATGCGCCAATTATGAGAAGACTTCAAATATATATATATATATACCGACCCTCTTATATCAGGATCAAATCTACTATCCAATTATCTGAGCAATAATTTAACTTTAGTGACCAAACGTCACTTTAATTCTTTCAACTATCAAATCTCTGAAATACTCAATAAAATGGTATAATACCTGATCAGTAGCAATCTATTCTATCTCCTCACTTTCTTGCTGCTAGCTTGAAAGTATAGACTATATATAGCCAACCTAATCTGAATAATCAAGTTTTCTTCTTCAGAGGGTTGGCTGTGAATAAGCTCGAATTGATAGACCAAAGATTTTCCAAGAGGATTATATTAAAGAAAGGACGTGGATAGATCCGTCACAACATTAGGTAATGTCACGACACATTTCGCAATTTTACAGCTATCTGTTTATTAACATCGTCTAACACATAGCCAGAATTGAGCACTTTGGTGGTTTAGTTAAAGTTAATGTAGTATTAGTTGGTTAGAGAAAATGAAGTCGCCATAAAAAGAAAAACACATTACGTACTACTCCAAGCATTTTTTTTTTTTTTGAAAAAAAATGCCTCATTTAGTTATGATTTCAAAATAGTACAACATTAACTACTTTTCTCAATCCATAACAAATAACTATTTTTTACAAAATGACTTCATTTCAAGAAATTTAATCTAAAGTGAGGAACTCAAACTAAGCGATAGACTTAAAAACAAAGCGGAAATTTTTTTTAAATACTGTTGCGTAGATCGGCGTTAGCGGATTTTATGCTATCAATCTCAGAGCAAAACAGTTCTTTAAGAGCGATGAAAATTAATTGTGGGAAAACTATCTTTAAAATACAGGACAGAACACTAAAATTCTCCCAATAAATCCCTGAAGGTTTTCACACCTTCTACAGCGCTCAGACACAACTATCAGTGTCTAAAATACAAATAGGTAAAGATAATCCTCCAGCAACCCTTCGTCCTCTGCAATAGCCGAAGTAATACTGGCTCAGTTTCAGTGAACGATTGCTATTTATAGTCTGCGTGGCTACCCTCGAGCTCTTTCTCGAAAAATCCGCTCGTCATAGATTTCTACAGTACTTTCCAGGAGTATCCAGATGGTCGTCAACTTGCCAATCGCCGAATTTCGATTGAAAACGTCATTATGATGCAAGGGATGGTGTTTCTTACGAATATTACAATTTTTTATCACAAAATAATTCCAACAGAAAGTAAAATTTACGTGTTAAATATACAGACATAAATTATTTATATTAATTAAAGGGGTTCATTCATGTGATGGTTAAAAAAAATCGAATTTTTTCCTTTCTTGCATAAATTGATTCCTTAACATGTCTAGAATACGGTGGTAAAGTGAGTTTTTAAAATTCGAAGTCGTTACAAAAAGACACAGCAGTTAGAAGAAGCAGCTGTTCGGAGTGCTGAGTTGGCAGTCGGAGGCTGGGCCTAAACAATAACGAATTTATAAATTCGACGATTTGCACTTTTGTTCCAAAGCATCGACACTCGGACCCCAAGATTGTTGAAATTACAACATACTTATCTGTCACTATCTTTAACGAAGGTATTGTAGGAGTATTAAGAGTAATGACAACTGTAGGATGCCCGTTGGCCACGAAGCGCATACTTATGTATCAAAAAGGTGATGAAACGCACATCTCGCGTTTTGAGCGGCGCACGATTGATGCCGATAAACAAAAAAAGAATTGATACAAGAGCTGAACAATCTGCTTTGAAAGAATTCCAAGAAGAGGAAGGAGTATTCTATGGACCAGGCATCGCCGATTGAGGATAAAATAAGATTTTCATAGTTTTAATAAGACAAAATTTTAAATGCGCGTTTTTCTCAAAACTGTGTTTTTTAAATTTTCTCCATCATATCTCAAGAACGGTTTGACCGAACTGAAATTTATTGGGAAGACTCCGCACGGAATGAACTACGACCATTCCGAAATTTTTTTTTTTAAAAACAAAAACATAAAAAAACAACAACTTGAAATTCGAAACTTTTTTTTGTGAGGTCTACGAAAAATCCAATCTTTGGTATTTTCAATTGAATATAGTCTATTCCGTGCATTTAAGCTTACATATTAAAAAGCCGTTACTTTTTTTTAAATATCAGATAAGCCATTCAGCTGGAATCGTGGAGGAAGTGAGCGTCCATTTTTTCGAGGCGGGTGTTGATAGCACTATAACTCACGTTACATTGGATATTTTTGGCTAACAATTTATATACACACTTTTAAAATACATATGAATAAATGATAAAGTTAACTTAAAGTTCTATCTTATTACTGGTTGCCAAAAAAAAAAAATCCCTAAAAATGCTTGGAAAAACAGGCCGTCACATGGGTAAGCCCCCTTAAGATAAAATTGAGCATCAACTACACAGAATTCATAACAATACTTAATGAATTAAATGCTCGAAATGTTTGCCTTCAACACGAATGCATCTTTGCACAAGTGATCATTTGATGAATCGTGAGTAACAAGCCAGGGAAAACTGATTTTAGTTTATTAAAGTTTTGCAAAAATAAAAATAAATAAATATAGTTTAATATTTAAGTTTATTATTTAGTTTGAGTTTCGAGTTTTTTTTAAAAAAAGTCATTTGAAGTCAATGCTTGTGTGTTAATTCTTCAGGAACAATAAAATAATTTGAAAATGAAGGTATAGTTAGCGAAAAATGTAGAAACTAAATAAATAGTTCCGAATTGCTCCACTTTTTTCCCGGTTGGTCGTTACCACTGGAGAATTTTACTCCATTTCCCCTGAAACATGTGTAAGACCCGAATGTTCTTGTTATTACTTTTGTTTGGGTCTTATTTTTGAGTGTTTCTTTTGCAATGGCTCCCAAGTTCAAGTATGCAAAGAAGTGAAACTTGCCGAAAGTTCACTCGGAAAGGGGAATTGCGAAAGTTGTCCAGTCCAACAGAAGAGTAACCGTACTTCAAATTGCAAGAATCTTAGACAAGGAGCAACTGTGAACCTCTCTGAACGAACTGTTCACTACACCTTATACCGTATAGGCTATAATAGCCGATGACCTGTTGGAAAGCCTCTATTGGTGGCCTTGAACAAAAACAGATGTCTTCAGTTCTCAAAGGAGCACAAGGATTGGACTGTAGATGACTTGAAAACAGTCAAGTGGACCGATGAATCCCGTTTAGCATCCTACATTGTAGATGGTAGGGTGTGAATATGGAGAAAACGGAACCCCATCTGCATTGCTACAGCTCTTAAATTTCTGGTAGAAGCAATATTATCGTCTGGGGATGTTTTCTTGGCATTGGGTGAGTTCCTTGATCCATGTGGAAGAACGTATGAATGAACAAAGGGGATTTACGCGTTATTGCAAGGCCAGTTCACCCTTTTATATGAATAACGTACCCTGCCAGAGATGAATACTTTCAAAAGGACCATATTCCCTGTTATACAACTGGTATTGTCTCCAGATGGTTCAAAACGCATGGCAGAAACCTTGCCTTGCTGAATTGGCCTGTACAATCACCAGATTTCAATCCAGTTTAGAATATGTGGGATTAGGTCAAGAACATCTAGCAGCTGAATCCAGTACTCTCTAATCTGAAGACATTGGAGAGTGCACTGCATGGGATATTGTCTCAAATTCCTCATACCACCTACCAATAACTCCCAGAGTTTATGCACAGAAGAATCCATACAGTATTATGGACAAAAAGTGGTCTAATGTTGTATTGAAGGGGTGGTCATAATAATTTGGCCACTTCAGTGTGTATATAATAATAGCATTATTATTAATTTCCAATATACGATTAATCCTATAAATGTATCTGTGCAGACAAAAATTTAAATAGGTATTATTACAAGAAATGCTTTCCAGAATCCATATTAAGACTTAACATAATTATCTTATACGTTATACATACTGGGTAATTGTTTTGATATGATATTTTCCCCGAAATCTCACATTATAAAGAGCATGTGATATTATGTAGCAGGATTTATCGGGGTGTAGATATTGAAAAAAGTTAAGATTTCATACGAATGTAGTTTAAAAAAAATAGAGATGTGAATTAAACAACGCTATCAAAATTTTTATTGTAAAAATGTACAATATATTTCTTCAAACACAAAACACCACACATTTTTAACTTAAGTCTTTAATAGAAAGATAAATAACGAAATATAATACACTCAGAAAAATAAAACATTATATACAATTATCTCTTGGTGTAAATTATTTTCACAATTATACACTGCAGTCCTTTGTACAAAACTATTAAACACAGCATTTCAACGACTAAGCACTATCCAGCAGTACTTGAGTCACCATCACTGACCTTTATCACATGCAGAAATATTTTTTTGACACCTCACGCGAGCACACAAACTATTCTGCTGTATTATATCACAAGTATTCATACGTATACATTTATTTCTAAGATATTAGTCCAATAGAAGCATGTAAACGTTTCATCATAAGACTGAGATTCTCTTTAAACATCCAGAAAAAACTGAATTAAAAATTACTTCTTTTAGCGGTAAAGATCAGTGACTGGAATGCTTACTGGTAGTGCGTGTAGAGCAGCTTTTTCCTATAGACAAAACATTTTCATATTAATCTTCCTGTTTGTGGTCTATCTGGTATTCTAGGTGGAATCAATGGTTGAGATCTCCTATAAACAAAGATAATTTTTTTAAAAAAGCAAAATTACACAAGAATTTATATAATTTAAAATCATTAATATTTTAAAAGGACTATATGTAAATGTCGTTCCCTCATTGAGACAAACAAAAAAAATTGGTAAGACACACACACCCTAAGGGGGCTCACCTTCTTTAGGTGAGTACGGGTGTCACAATCTCGAGGTGCCCTAGTGATCTTTTCCTTTTCCCACGGGGTTTACTGTCTTTGGTAAACACGGGCTTCACGAACCCGGGGTACCCTAGTGATCCTTCTCTATTTTCGACCCACTTTCTTGTCATTCAATTCATTCTTTCTTTCTCTTCCGTCTAGACCACAGATATTAAAGCAAATGTTTGGCGCAGTATAGCCAAATCGGCTCTTGCGCCAATAACCCCCCCCCCCCACACACACTATTGAAATTATATATAATAAAGATACATTTGAAAAGAGAGTATCGGATTTCATTCAAAAAGTATATTACGTATACGATAGGAAAATATATTGGACATATTTTAAAATAATTGTTTTACTTAACTCTTTCACGACATGAAGAGAAACATCTCCCCTCCCCCCATTTTAAAATTGGCGATTGTCATACTTAATAAAAACCTTATTCGCATTTTTCATACAATAATAAAGTACATCTGAACAAATGAAAACAAATGTCTGATAAACTACACATTGAGGCAAACTGAATTGACGGATTGATCCCAAAACAATCCACATTATGTATTTTTCTAATGATTTTTGTTTATTTTACGTCTAAACAAAATAAAATAAATAAAGTTAAGTACACAAATGTTTTTTTTGAACGTTAAACACACACAATCATTTATCTGTGTTTTTGGTTTTATTTTATATATTAACCCTCGCGCGCAATTTTATCATCGCTGGATATCTATCCTGTCCAGTAGCTCAGAGAACTAAACGTTTCACACTAAACTGCCGAGGACTATTGACAAAGGACATCGTAATTTTGAACCATGGTCAAGTGACCCTGAGCTGGTAGCACCTTCTCCTAACTTCCACACAACACCAATGAGAGGACGTTTGAGTCTCTATAAATTTTACATGCATCGGCCCCCTCTAAACGGCGGGTCGACTCAAACGTATGACACGCCAGCTATGGGTCCGTGAGTGAGTGAATATTAACGTCCCACTGTTCAGCCAGCTACACGAGGGCTTTTAGGGATTGGTCCGTATTTGAACCATGGTCAAGTGACGCGGACGACACCTGGCTATGGGTCCGTGACTTTGACCACTAGGCTACTGAGGCCAAGGCTGTATAACGGGTTAAGTATTTTACCATACATTAATAACTCGCAATAATTTTTCTCCTATTCCTTCTTTTTCAAGAATTAAGCGGAGCTGGGTTTAAGTATTCTTTGTTCCAAATGAATTCGATCATAGATTCTAAAGGGATTTACACTGCTTGACAATTGCTAAGGAACAAGTGATTTATGCAAAATTGCGTCTAAGGCACACTGACCAATAAAAGTAAATTCAAGTTCAGAGGGCGCGGTAGACCAAGACTCTTTTATCTGTATAAAAGACAGTGCATACAAGCTCATGATTCATACGAAAATTCATGCTGTTTAATGTTGCTGGGTGTTATACAAGTCTCTTATCGGAAATTGTTTGGTTCTTGCAATAATTAAGAGCAAAATGTCAGTAAGACATCAATTAAGTGACTACGATTGTGGACGAGCAGTTGGACGACTGGAAGCAGGTCAACCACCCACTGTAGCTGCTGCAATGGGTATATCAAAGAGTGTCATTCTCGCTAATAAAGAAGGTCGCTGAAAGTGGAAATGCTTTGCTAAATCATATTCAGGGTCAAGGTAGGAACACCATACCTTTAGAGGATCGCTATCGTGGAAAAAAAGGAACATAAATTTCACTCTGGCTCGATACCTGCAAACCTTTCAACTGCTATCGGTACAAATGTTTCAGCAAAGAGCCATCTCACGGCGATTAAATCAAGCTGGTTTGCATGCATGGAGGCTGTTCGTTGTATCTCACTTCAACCACACCATCGTCGCGAGAGATCACGCTGGCGCAAGGGACATGTTAGCTGGGATCACCAAAATTGGTATAGAGTGATGTTCTCCGACGAATATCGTTCCAGTGTGACAAGTGATTCTGGCCAGCAATTACTGTGGAGAGAGCGTGGAACACGTTACGCACAAAAGTTTGCGAACATGATTGGTACAGCCAGGCGTAATGGTGCGAGCAGGTATCATGCACAATAGCAGAGCACGGCTTCGCATCTTTGAGTGGTGGCCGCAACAGCCTAGTGGTCAAGGTATCGAACTCGTGGTTGGCGTGTCATGAGTTCGAGCCCAGTACAAATGAAGACTCGCCCTGTAGAGGAGCGAAGCACGTTAAACCTGTAGAGAGCTCAAACGTCCTCTCGTTGGTGTAGTAGTTAGGAGAGGGAGGTGCCAGCTCAGATGTCGTCCTCGTTACTCGGACCATGGTTCAAAAATGAGGTCCCGTCATAAAAGCCTTCGTGTCGCTGAACAGTGCGACGTTAATATTCACTTACCCACATCTTTGAGCGAAGAAGCGTCACATTGCAGAGATTATTCTGGATAATGTTTGTATTTTTAGAGGATACTATGAGTATAGACTTTCTGTTTATGGACGATAATGAGCGGTCACACACAGAAGCGTTGAGGTATCGGACTCACAGCGAAGTGAAAATATTTTCTATATGCAAAGACGCAACACTCTCTCTACCTACTGGTAGACGTAGCGGGATGCTCTTGGCAGACGTGTTGCTGTGAACCATCCTCCCGTACAGCGCAAGAGCTCAAAACAGCCTTGAGACAGGAGTAGGACAATATCCACCAAGGACTTCTCGATAGTTTAGTGGAGAGCATGGAGAACTGATGCAAAATGTGCATTACAGTCCATGGTCTCTCAACACACATCTTACTAAGGTACTCATGTCTGCATCATTCTGACCTGAAGATGAATTTTTTGTGGCTGTTTGGAAATCATTCAAGGAGCATCTTTTTTATTTTAAAGTTTTCAATTCTTCGAAGTGGCGATATCTGTACCATTTTACACTATAATAAATGCACATCGCCTCTACTAAATATGTTTCATTTCTTCAATCATTGTCTATTCGTAATTATTCCGGAAAGCGTAACTGTGTCTTCCTTAGCATTTGTTAGGCAGTGTAATAAAAACCATTAGGAGCTCATTTGCAGGATTAATATTAAACGATTAGTTTGCACAACACATTTTTTAAAATTCAGTTATAATAACTTTTAGAAATTTTTTTATTTATTTTTTCATATTTTTTACTTTATGATTTTCAAAATAAAAGATCATATATTTTGATGATATGTTTCATATTTAGTCAAAATAATAAATTAGAAGTAAAAAACCTTTTTAAAAACAAGCTTTTATTTAAATGCGCTAAAGGTAAAATAAACTTTTCGTAAAACTTTTTACTATATCAACTGATAACGTCATTACACAATTTATATGATATAAGCTCGTCGCGAGATTAAAGTACTCTTATTGCCAGTTTAGGAATTTTACAAGTGCAAAATCAATCAGATCATTTACTTGTTTATCTGCGGAGGTAAATCTCGCGACAAGCTTTATCATATAAATTGTGTAATAAACGTTATCGATGATGGATTTTACAAAAGTTTATTTTATTCTTGCAGCGCATTTAAATAAAAGCTTGTTTTAAAAGGTTTTTACTTCTAATTTATTTTTACTTTTAGTTATCACTGGACATGTTTCTCGGTCTGTTCATCTCATTCAACGCATCATTGTTGCTAGGTCGTTTGCCGGTTATTTTCAGGTGAATCTAGCTAAATGAATTCTCATAAAGGGTACTCGACGAAAACCTGATTTTTAATCCGTAATTTTAAGCAATTTTCAATATTCGTACAAATCTTGGATAATATTGTTCTACACACAAAAAGTTTTATGAAGTTATCTTCATAAATGACAAGTTATTAAATGTTAAGTTAAAATTTTGAGTATTTTGAAAAACGTAAAAAGGTTTTGGCATTTATTTTAAATGACTGATTCTAAGAGCAAAGCATGAGCTGTTTTGGTACGGAATGTCGATTCATTTAAACAAAAATTCATGCGCAACAATTTGACATTATTTTCATAAAAACGCATCAATTTTGACTCATTTAAAACTAAGCCACAAATGTTATTCTTTGTAAAAACATTATACCGTATCTGGAAGAAATAAATGATCTTTCCGATTCTATGTTTTTATCTGAGTTCATAGATTAAAGTTAGATAATTTTTAAAGAATTTCTACAATACTCCATCTCAGTTTAACTTGGCAGCGTTGAGAAAGTGCAATATGTAATCTACTTGAAGAATTGCTCTACTTTTTGTTTTGAATTTAAATCCAGAAATAGATAGAAATTTGTAAAAATTGCATACGTTGTAGAAGTGCGTTATTTTACGTTGTAGAAAGTAATTATTTTAGACAAATAATTAATACGTCAATAATCAACGTTATGAAATTCAGTTTGGCTGAAACAAATTTTCGACATAACTTGGCATTGTTGTAACAATAACATTATTACAACAATGCAGACATATCAAGTTGGTCTGCATTGTTGTAATATTAGTTTTAAGGTTTTAATTAATATGTTCTTAATTAATTGTAATATCCGAAATAAATGGTCAAAACATGCGTCATCCAAACTAAACGTGTATGCAATTTCAGCTCAATAGGATGAAGATATCAGCTTCAAAGTGAGTTGCAAGATTCCACCGAACAATTACATACATACATATATAGCCATTGTAAGTTAAATAAAAACATAAATGCAATTTATCTTCAATATTTCAGCAATTTTTATTTTAAAACTTCTAATATAAACAATAGATAATATTTTCTTCCTTTTCAAGCAATGAACATAAGTAGATCCCACAATTAAAGGGGACATGGTACAGTTAAACAAAATTTTAATTTAAAAGTTTCAAAATTTTATAAAAGCTAATACATTTAATTTTTAAGGAAACTTAAAATTTGTGATGATTTAAATACTTACTCCTCTAAAAATTCATATGAAATTGTTCAGTATATCAAACTATGCGTAACAAAAATTGGCATGGGTTTTGCGATAAATTATTAGTATTCGTACAATCTCCTTCTTTATGAATCATTGTTAATTTCTTAAAATGTATAAATTCTGAGTTCAGTGTTAAAAACAAGTATTGCTTTGATTAAATCCTAACTATTATTACATACAGGTAAAATTCAAATTATAGAGCACAATCAACATTTAAAGGGAACGGATATACTCGGTAAAATGCCAAAATAAGACCATGGTTTCTGAGTTCACTATCTTTAAAATTTTCAATAGAGCTTAGATATTTTACGTTCTTAATAAAGATAATCTAATTATATTCTGTGAACTACAAAATAACTTTTAGTTCAAAGTTTTTCCTACTTAATTTAAATAATACATAATTTGAGAACTCATAATACATACTTATGTTTAGGTACTATTTTTAAAACGTATTTTTGTAAAATATTTTTACACATATATAAATAATACACAAAGACAGTGAACTATTTTAATTGGAAATATAGTATAGTTTCTTTAAAAATTATAAAACTTTAATTTGGAAGATTCTATTTTTGCTTTTATACATAAAACCATTTTTAAAATTTAGGCACTATTTTAATATAGAAAAATTAGATTTAACTATGGGCATCTTGTATAAGTATAAAAATCTGGAATCTTAGTGCAATAGTTTTTAAAATGTACCTAAATGCAAAAATATGCTTTAGGAGAAAAAGTGAAAAACTAGGTCAAAGGGGCGTGTTCTTTATTTTATTTTCATATTTTAGGGCTATTTTGTCAACAAACATATAAGTATTATACATTTTAGAGTTCAGAAAAATATACACTATTTTTTAAAACTAAAATCGAAAAATCGAGTTTTTGAAAGTATATGATGTCCTGGTTTTCTTAAATGAAGACAAACTAGTTATTTTATCTTTCCGATATAAGTAAGTTTAAAGTTTTGATTTGCCATAGGGATGTGAATAAAAAGGAATGCAAAAGCTATCGTAATTCTATGCTTTTTCAGTTTAGAGCTTTCAAATTTTGTCAGGCCATAGAAAAGTATATAAAAAAATAATTTAAGCTAAAAAAAAATTAAATTTCATTTTTTGACCGATTTTTGTCAATTGAATCGTATTGTGTTACCTTTAATATTAAAATTAATATACAGCTTTTTAATGTTTTTCCAATTCAGGGCCATATTTTTGAACTTGGAACATTTCCTAAGCTATTGAAGACAGCTAGAATCAAAATTTTATAATTAAAGGTTTTATAACAGAGGAATCTAAATAAATAAAAATTTTAGTTTGTTAAACAGCCATATTTTTTTTGCAACAGAATAAAGTAATTCCTAGACTTAACAGTAATTAAATTTTCATCGACCTTTTAAAATATTTTTGGATTTAAAAAATATCTATGAATTGATATAAGCATTTTAGAAAAGATGCTTGTATCAATTGCTAGATATAGAAAACGTTTTATCATCAAAAGTCTGAAACATTCATTTGACAAGAGTAGAGTCATTTTAAACCACAATGACCCGAAAAGTTATTTTCTAGAAGTCAAATAACATTATAAATTTAATTTCCTTTTGGTTACATTTCAACTGCGACGCGAAAGTCATTAAAGGAGTCAAATTTTTGTTTTTGGTAATCAAATTTCTCTTGCACGAGCATGTGGAAGATATATAGTCGGAACAAAAACTAAACACACTACAGCTATGTATTAACCCATTAGGATAAATTTTGTAGCTAATAACCACGATGAAGTGGCAAGGACAATGTGAAGGTCGCATCTCCATTCGTGAAACTTAAATTCATCTATCAACGCTTAAAATTTTGCATAACAATCTTTTGAGGAATCAAGTTTTAAAACAGCGATCTCAACGCCCTCTAGACCGCTGCTGTACTAATTGGGCTGAAACGGCCTTTTAATGTCACACGGGTACAAAATTACGCGTTCTTAAACAAGGTATGAACTAAAGTATGCGAATGTGTTGAAAATCGGAATATCGACTATTTTGAAAATGAACTTATCAAAATCTGGAATTGATAGCTCCAAAAGTTTTTATTTTATTTCTTACAATAAGAAATTAAATGAAAAATATTTAAAAGTAATTTTAATATTGTCTGCAAAAATGTACACTTTGGTAAAAAGTTATCTTTTTTCTTCTGAGAAATAGCTCGCATTTAGATACACGATTTAAAATAATTACCTTTCATATTGTTTTGGAATACTTGAAACACAATTATATGCCTATTGTAGCAGATTTTTGAAATTTTGAACTTAATACAATAAGTAAGTAATCAAGTAATTTTATCAATACCTCTGAATATATTAAAAACTCTAGTCCAGGCCTTTTTAAAGAATCAATCCTATACTTTGGTGCAAATATTATTGTTTAAGACTCCTCTTTATGAGATATTTTTTTCTGAAAGTATGAAAATTTTTTGCTAATACATGCATATAAAATTATCCACACATTTATACATTCTTAAAAACTAGTTTGGAATATAGTTGACATTTTAAAGCGCTTCAAATTGAAAACATTTATATATATTCTTTATGAAAATCTAAGTAGGCGAATATTAGTTTGTGTGAAATTTTGCATACCTTAAAGTCCGTATTAAAACAAATGTCTTATTTGAAATCTCTTATAGTGATTACTTTTTACTAATATTTTCAAAGTTAGGGGGGGGGTGAGTGAGTGAGTTAGTGAATATTAACGTCGCACTGTTCAGCAACACGAGGGCTTTTGGCGACGGTCCGCGTAATTTTGAGCCATGGTCAAGTGACGCGGACGACACCCGAGCTGGCACCCCCTCTCCTAACTACCACACCACACCAACGGGAGGACGTTTGAGCTCTCGATAGATTTAACGCGTGCATCGCGCCCCTACACGGCGGGTCTTCAGTGATACTGGGATCGAACTCATGACACGCTAGCCATGATCCGATGCCTAGACCACTTCGCTACCGCGGCCACTGGGGGGGGGGGGACCCACCTCCAACAACAGCGCGCGCACGCACACTTGACTTATTTTCTTTTGAGTTACAACCAACACCAATTTTTTATTGACAAAAAAAAATCATTAACTATATTCAATTTTTAAAAATTTATAATAATTTGAAAAATTATTGAAACTTTTGTAGATGCTACCACAAATTTTGAAATTTTCGTAGATTAATAATAACAGATGGTAGTGAATAATTGTATGGATTTGTATAAATAGCAGGTGTACATACATTGCAACGAAATAAAAGACCCAAATCTCCGAACGTGGAAAAAAGAAAGCATTCAAATTTTCCCATCGCATTTGCACGTATTACTTGTGGTATCAAATGAAATCAAAACAATTGGAGCGCAGTTCGTAATATTTCATTCTTTCATTTTACACCACAAAAAAACTAAATTATAATTATTAATTAATTTTTTAACATTGTATATATAAAATCATATCAACCTCCTCAATAAATGATGTTTCTCATAAGCATCCCATTCGATTTATATACAGTTACGAGGATCACACACACACAAAATGCTTATTCTAACTTTCCGCTCAACTAGTTTAACATTCAGAAACGTTCTAATCGAAATCTAAACATTGTATCTTCACCACTCGCCAACCAGTGCGGTTAACAGTTACAAAATATGCAACATTGTTTAAGTTTAAATTTGACAGTCAAAATATCCGTAAAATAAGTTCATTAAAACATCGTATAAGGAGAAAAACAAAACTATATACAATATTGTAATAATTTAATAAGAGATATTAATTTATATATAAGTTGAAAAGAATTGTTTTAGCTTTGAATTAAAACCTAAATGAAGGTTACTGATTGATTGTTTAATAATGTTGCGATTAGAAGCGACAAAGTGGAAATTTTGAGCCCTGGCCCAAAGACGAAGATTACACTCAAGTCGGAACCCTACTCTCCAAATTTCCTCAACACATGTAAGGACTTTGAACCTTGAAAATTTTAATGTGTATTTACTGGGTACATCTTTGTCCCTGTATAGAGTGAATCTTAGTATTGTGACTTTTAGAAATGGCGATTTTTAAATCAAAGTAACGAAAACGACATCTTAGTTAATGTTTCGTTCTCCTACAGCCTGCATTTCACACGAGGACCTCGACACTGGATTCTATTCAATATGCAGCAGCTTCAATTTTTGTCACACACAGAGTTTTTAATGGAATTAGGTATCGAACCCGAAGTCGACACTTGGACATTACTGGAGACAAATGAATATTATTAGCCTTTACAATTCAGCTGTTAGTAATTTTAACATGAGAAAAGATTGATTTAAATAGTTATAATTTCGAATGATCAATGGCTTAAAACATAATCCATTGATCCAAAGCGTCAAATTTGTTACAAATCCATGGATTCAAATACACTGAAGAGCGAGAAAAAGTCAATTATTGCGTAGGGCTCCCACGAGCACGTAGAAGTGTCGCAACACGACGCGGCATGGACTTGACTAATGTCCTACAGACAGGCATCCTACAGTCAATTCACAGCATGAATCCTGCAAGGCAATTTCACAAATCCATAGGAACATGAGACACAGTGGAAATCTTTTCTGAACAGCATGTTGCAAGGCATTTCGGATATGTTCACTAATGTCAACAACTGGGTATTTAGGTGGTCAATGGCAGTATTTAAAATAAGAAGAGTGTTTCTTAAGTCACTCGGTAGACACTCCGGACGTTTGGGGTGTCGCATCCACTTGCTGGGATCGCCCAGATCCATCGGAATACACAATGGACAAGAACGGGTATAAGTCATCGGACCAAATGCTGATGTGAATATCACCTTGATATTCGTTTCTAGAAGTATTAGGGGTGTCCAATACAAGCGCAGTGGCTCCAACAGATTGAACAGTCCTCTATTGACATATAGAATTCATGAATTCGCGAGGCTGTTTCCATACTAGTACACTTCTATTAGCCCGATACAATCGGGATCGAGACTCAGACTAGGCACAACGTGTTCCCAGTCATCAATAATGGCGGTTTGGAAGGTTCAGACCAGGCATAAGGTTTTGAGCCGTGCACAGTCAACAGCAGTATACGAATGGGATTTCGGCTCCAAAAGCCATATCAATAATAGTCCATTGAACAGTTTACACATGTTTATGCTGTGCATTGGAATACACATTAATTTGAGAAAGAATTAGATGCTTATTTCGCTAAAAGATCCTTATCGGTCGTCGATGGAATCGTTCTTACAAAGTTTTTTTACGATTTTATGATGTTGGAGATTTAACGTTTTCCTGGATACACCCGATATTAGTGGTCCATTCATGAAATGGCCGTACACAAAATCTAAATTACATCGGTACTACGGGGATGGCTATGTCTCATCTCTCGTACGTGATAAAACGATACGATTAAATTCAATTAAATCATGATAACTTGCCTTTGCAGCAGCAGGAAACGATCTAACACCTAGCTTTGCCAGACATCTGTTATTTTACACTGGATCTGCCGACCGCATATCACTATGCTGTGTGTGTGTGTGTGTGTGTGTGTGATTACTTGCATACCTTCATTATTTGCATAATCATGCAGTGTACTGCCATTAGATATTTAAGGCAAGAAGTTCACTGTATTTTTTTTTGTAGATGATACACATATTTATGAGTAGAAAGTACATTTATGTAAAAAAAAAGTTTCTTAGGATTTGCCAAACATTTCAAGAAGCTTTCATTAAAACGAGTAGGGAAAAAATGCAGCTACACCTAATTTTTTTTAAAATTAAAGATTGTTAGCCGAATGATAAAAGTGCTTCAACATTTTTACACAAACAACTGTTATATTACGTCTTCATAATTCAGCAGCTTTTTAAGTAACTAAAGTCCATTTAGTGTTACGATATAAGAAACAAAATATGGAGGGCATTTTACGCCGACAGATTTACAGCAATCAGAAAACACAGAGAAAAAGAAAGTTAACTATGACTTGAAATTTCAGGAGAGAGACACACAATTCTGTACATCCACATTTTCAGAATTATTGAAAATTCTCGATTATTTAACTTAAATCATCAGATGCCATTCTCCTAGTTCTAGTTTCTAATTCCACTACAACGTGTTTAACAAAATATTCAACATTTTTTCGATAAAAAAGTTCTTGAAATAGCATTATATTTTGAAGACTTCTTTAACACTGAATATATCCATAGTATGAGGGGGGGGGGGTTCTAATTTTGTATCACATTAAAAACGATGATATTAAATTAGAACTTTTGAAGTGACACAATTTCGTGTTCCCGATCTTCGCTTCATTCCAAGAAAACACTTCAGACATTTGATCACCTGAAAATGAAACCATTCTTTTACAGTACCTCTATCACTATGCAAAATGTGGGAGAATTTAAGTCAGTTCAAGCCCAAGAGGAAGAAAGGCATCCCCATTTTTTTCCATATAAGGTAAGATATGTTGCTAGATGGGATTTGAACTCGTCCCAGAAAAGTTACGGCGCCTACTTAAGATAGAAAAACACGTACGATCGAGAGCAAAATTAAGAGAATTTGCAAACTGTGTGTTTTCACAAAAAATATTGAACCAAAGGTGCTAATTTAAGCCACTCAAGAATTATAAATATACTCAGAGTCGTATAAGTGTGTCTACGGAAAACTAAGCGATTTGTGTGCTCGAACTCTCTTCTACGATATTCACAGTGTTTCTCATAAGTTCGCAAATTTTATAAGTAATCAAGTAAATTGAATAGCCCCAAGCGTATGGATGATGAAATGCGATGAAAACTTTTCGGCAGATTGTTGATTTGTCTATCATAAACTTAGGTGGCTAAAACGCTCGATGCAATAGGTCTGGATAAGGTTGACCAAGATCCACAATGACGAGAGATTTGCTATTTGGCACTTTCAGCAGGGAGATACAGCTCTCAAATGAGGAACCAGACTTTCATAGTCTACTGTTGCCCGAATGCTCCACGAGAGAGTGCTATATTCCATGTGAATCATTATTTGCATTCCACTCACTGCAGTACAAGAGAGCGCTTTAGAATGGTACAGCTAACACGCTTTGGATCATTGTACTTTTTACAGATGGGTTGAGGTTTAGCCTAGACACTGATTGTCGGTGTATCTGTATCTGGAGAGAGCCCAGGACCGACACCACTTCTCCCTCATCAGGAAAAAGGATCATTACAGTGGTGGAAGTGTAATGATTTCAGCTGATATTGAGTTGGATGGTCGCATGTGTTTGACAACGGTTTTCTGATTGCTGAAAGTTATACAAAGGGAACTTTAGAATGTTTGACTTTTCAGGGTGTAGTTGGTCCCAGTGGCATACCCAGATCTCTTATGATGAGGGGCGGAATACGCCATTGGTTGGTTCTGATAATAGACAACGCTCGTCCATATAGGCCTCAGCTGTTCATCAATTACCTGGAAAGTGAGGATGTTCATGGATTGGTCAATTCTCTTGATCTGAACCCCATAAAACATGCCTGGGACGCTCTGGGAAGAGAAGTTGCATTTCACTATCTCCTCCAAGAACTATTCCAGAATTGAAATTGACTGTCACAGGAACTCCATAACTGCATCCTGTTCTATCATGCCATTACACACTGTGACCTGTCTGGGTGTGAGAGGGGACTACATTCCATATTAGACACTTTTTCATTTAAATATCACGAGGATTTTAAACATTTGTGTACTCTTGAGTTTCACTGATAATATGTGAACATCAAATGACTTTTGAACGATACATTTTTTTTGTCATAAACATACAGTAATATCAAATTTCATTAAAATCTGTCCATTAATTTTTCAGAAATTTTAAAAAATGTGCAAGTTTTCTTAATTTTGGACACATGTACTCAGAACCTGTTGAAAGCCTATCACGTCTAATCCAATAAGCTGCCAGAAAAATACTCTGAATATCTGAGTGGTGTTTAAAGATAGAGTAAAAGTAATGATTTTTATAAGACTTAGCTGGTTGTATTTGGTGTTGACTCTTAACAGACTACACTGCCAGTTTTGACAGTAATGCAATAACTATAATGTAATATAGTCCAAATACTCTGAAAATGATTGAATAATGCCATCATAAATCAGTAAGGAAGGAATCAGTTTTAAGCTGCAATTCTGAACATTTACAACAATTTTGCTGAATATAGATCCAATGATATGAATACAACACTATTATCCTATACATTTTCATTTTGTTCCAAAACCTTCTGTACCGTAGATACAAAAATTGCTTAATCAGCAAATGTGCTTCATGCTCTAGTAGTCAGCTGATTTGTTGTAAAGCCCAAAATTGAAATATATTTCGAATACATAATTCTCAAAGAATTATATTAGTAGCACATTAAAAGTTGAAAAATAAAGCAATCTTCAAAAATTGGAACGGGAATCTACCTAACAGTTTCTTATGAATTGAATTTCTTAATTTTGAGCATTCATAAATCTTAAACCATTGCTGATATGGAAAATCAGACTAAAACAATATATTTCCTAGAGAACGGAGGTGTAATCAATATGTAACACATTTCAATTTTCCCCATGCAAAACATTTAATATTGATTTGATAAGTTGGTGTTCAGATTTAAAATAAACCCCATTATTTCTTACTTGGAGTTGTCAGACATTTCACTTTCTTGCTCACTAATGCACATTAAAAAAAATTTACACAGTCAAATCAATTTTTTTCAGATAGAAATATATAACCTGACACTGAAAATACAATACCATGAAAGAGCACCCAGAAAATTATGGAAAATTTGGGGTAAACACAAATGAGTGATGCAACTGGTGTGAAATGAACAGCTTTCAGGTAATCACTGAATAGGATACAAGGCAAGAAACCTGTAAATAGAGCAACATCAGAGCTATTATCCCTAGTAAATCATTGTGGCCATTTTTTTTTGCTTATTTAAGTGGACATGTGTAATAAAAGAATGAAAGGTTCCAGCAAACAGGCGATTTTATAAGGGGTATGGTAACTGAACTGAGATGGGCAGATTGGCCCATACATCAAATCTCAGCAGACACCCATCTTGATGCCACTTATTGGTGCACTGGCTGTGGCAAAGTTGGTTAGACCAAGGAAAGTGAAACATGAAGGGAGTTGGCATGGCTAGTGATATTACCACATGTGAATCAATTCATCCCCCAACAAGCAACATCTACCAATTTGCAGGACACACATATTGATCAGAACCATTACCTGTGGAACAGCCTGCATTCATGGCAAATATTTTCTCCACAGTACAAATGACTTGGTCTGAAACAGTACCAGGCTAAAATGAAATAGACAACAATATGGCACAAGATTGTATTATCAGACAAGAAACGTTTCTCTCTGTTTGGTTAATGATAATAGCCCTGTTCCAAGTGTGGTGACAGGTCTAATTTGGCCACATCTGTGGATGTCTGCATTATAGCTAGGGGGCAACTTACATCTGCTTCAAATTCAAAGCTTTACAATCGAGTGATTATATGAGTAATAAGTTGCAGCTGTTAACAACCCCTTTCTTTTGTTGGTTACCCAATGCCTTTCACCAGTGGGATAATTTTTGATTGCACATCAGACCACTGTGGCCTATTGGATATGAATATACACAGTCAGGCTAGAGATATACACTCAAGAGCCAAAACATTATGACCACCTGTCATTAAAGAGTTGGCCCACCTTTGGCGCGCAACACAGCTTCAACCCGCCTTGGCATGGATGCCACAAGTTCTTGAAAGATGGCTGGAGACAGATTGTACCAGATGTTCAAGCAACGGTCACGCAAATCCGAGATATTGCGAATTGGTGGTCTTTGAACTCTAACCTGCCGTCCCATGACATTCCAAATGTGCTCTATCGGATTGAGATCCGGTGAGTTCGGCGGCCAGGACATTAACTGGAATTCAACATCATGTTCCTGGAACCATTCCAACACAATTTTAGCCTTGTGACACAAGGCGTTGTCCTGTTGGAACATTCCATTGCCAGCTGGAAAAACAGAGGCCATGTAAGAGTGCAACTGGTCCGCAATGATGTTCAGATACCCTGTAGCATTCATGGTCTGCTCTACCAAAACCACGGGTCCCCGAGAGGCCCAAGAGAATGTCCCCCAAAGCATAATACTGCCACCACCGGCCTGTGTATGACCTACTGTACATTGCGGGAGCAACTGTTCGCCTGGAAGACGGCTTATTCTGACACGGCCATCGGCGTGATGAATGACCCCAAACCATGATTCATCTGACCAGGCAACTCTCTCCAACTGATCCATGGACCAGTCGCGATGTTCCCGGGACCAGCGCAGGCACAGTTGGCGATGATGCTTGGTCAGCAAAGGCACACGAGTGGGACGTTTGCCGCGTAGCCCCATATGTAACAGTGCGCTCTGATACTATTCTACTTGGCCCTGCATTGCATTGGGCTGTCAGCTGAGCCACTGTCTGGCTCCGGTTTTGCTTCACTATGCGAGACAGTCTCTGGCGACCTTTTTCTTTGATAGCATGTGGACGTCCAACACCATGTTGTGTACTGCTGGTTTCACTGTCATTCATCCACTTTGCATAAGTACTAACAACTGTAGATCGCTAACAACCCAAGAGTCGTGCAGTTTCAGAAATACTTGTTCCGAGCCATTACAATCTGCCCTCTATCAAAGTCGCTTAGATCCGCAGCCTTTCCCATCACACACAGAAGTGAAAGAATGATTGTTCAGACTGTCAGCAGCAGTTAAATACCACTTCCTCCTGATCATGTGAACTGAGGCGAGTTCATTGCAAAATGTAGGGGTGGTCATAATGTTTTGGCTTGAGTGTACATAAAACTTTAATTACATGGATATCTAAAGCACCATCTTACTCTACAGACCATGTTTTTCTCTCTCCCTTCCAGCCGGTACCCTCAGAATCTGTCTCTGTACATGTCCTTTCGAGGAGTATCTCTCGGAATGTAGGGGAAATGGATTTTAGGAAAACCCTATCCCCCCTACAAATCTAAAGCACTATCAGCTTTTCATCTCTGACGTCATCAACTAGTTTCATCTCTGAAGTAACTAGACTTTCGAAATAATGTTTGCTACACAACATGCTCTGCAAGAAACACTGATACTTCCCTGGCTGTCCTATCCTGATCTCTCACAACTGAACATACATGATATGTGCATGAATGCTACAATTAGAAGAACTTTGACAAATTGTTGACAGGGAATGGAGAGTCATTCCTCAAGATGCCATCTATATTTTTACTGATTCTATACCAAGACATGTTGCTTCAAGTTGCCCTGCCTGTAGCAATGAAACAATTTACAAACCCAATGCTCTGTGTTATGTATGAGTGTCATTTAAAAAAAAAAACATCACTTGTTGATTTCTCTCCCTGTTTTCCGAGTTTCTTGACCACTTCTTTTTGGTGTAACATTTTTAATGTCACAAAGTGTATTTTAAATCTATCTGCATTCTAGAAAGTTTCACAGACACTATTTACATTCTACAATACAAACTAACAAATAACTTTCCTATTTTTTTATTGTTAGTGTATCCTCTAATTTCAACACCTCTTTCATGAAGCCATGTGGATTAAACAAGTACAAAATAGAATAACCATTAAAAAAAAACTGATAAAATTTTTTTTTTGTTTTTGGAAAGTTGGAATTATAACCATAAAACAGAAGGAAGATAGTCTCTTAGAATGGACCAAAATCTTCACCTTCAGGAAACAAATACTAATGTCAAAAACTGATATTTATCAAAAATTAAACAATTATATAAATATGAATTCATGTACAAAATTTAAGGATATTTTAATTTTTTAGGAGTGTGTAAAAAATAGTAAATTACAAAATTAAGACATCGACACTGTTAATTAATCAATACCAAAAAGTAACAAATTTCAAAAATAATATCATGAACATTTATTCAAAATGTATTTATACTAGTATTTAACTAATTTGAGTGAAAGTACCAATAAGTTTTCGGTGCTTCATTCCATTTAACAATTTTTATGGCCTTTAGTAATTTGCTTTAATAAGTTGTTGGAATATCTTGTAATGTTCATAAGCACGGCTTGACAAGGCTTACTATCATCAAGGCCACTATCAAAAATAGATGGAAGTGTTAAAAATGTCATCTAATTTTTGTTTTTAACTTAATTTTCTATATTCAATATATTTTGTGAAGAAAACAAAACTAAATCATTGCTTTACTTTATGGTCCCTAAAAGAAGGATGGAAGAATGTTTAAATTGCATATATTAATTGTGATATTACAAACTATAATTTTCAATTAACCTGAAAAAAGAATTAAAAATTGAAGTAAATGATTTTTTGACTTAGTGAGTAAAATAACATTGAGACTTAAATATTGAAATAAGTTTTAACATATTACAGCTAATTTACTACAACAAGCATATTATTTTATGTACAGCACATAAAGCTAAATTTGGAATTAGAAATTTTAGAACCAAGCAAAAAGGATAAAAAAAAACCCTTAAAAAAATAAGTTTATCTCAGTTCAATCAATACTAGAATTAAAATAACTTAAATTCTACTCAGCATTATAGAATTGAGTAAATTAATACCAATGTAAATTTTGAATAAAAGAAATTATTTGAGAACATAAACATATGCCAAAAAATTATCTAAATCAGATAATTAAATGTATTTAGTTTAACTAATCATTAAAATGATTAGAATATTGATTAAAAAATTCAAGCCTAATTTTTGACCTGTGTTAGTATTATTCAAATGATTTTTGGTAGAATGTTTTAACAAATTTTGTACTTGTTACTTATATTAACTATTTTCAACCAAATATGTATATTAGGGTGGATCATGGTCATTTGGAGGGAAAAAAAATTGTAATTAATCAGAACCTACTTATGCAGAAAATGTTTTATGGTATAGAAAATCAGGAAAATACTAAAAAGTGATAATTTTAAAATTTAATATTGTTACAAAGAGATTGAATTTTAGAAAAAATTGAAAGACTTTCTAGTTAGATGATTTTAGACTCAAAGTAAAATTATTTTTCAACAATATAAAGGATGATTATTAATAAATGAGTACTGAGTCATACTATGTACATTGCAACTAGTATTCCCAGCTCTTTTTTTTACGCTGTTGAATCAGTCTGTTCAAAGTTTCCCGTCTTCCATTTTATTGCACACTGCAATTTCGACAGTGTATATTAAAGAATAGTTACAAGACATAGAAGACAAGTTAATATTAAAGAATCCATTACATGTACATATTTTTTTTCTTAAAACTTCATAGTAGGTGTCCTATTATTGTAATAAATGTTAAATACTAAAATATCTATTTTTCTTTTTCATCCTCCATCTGCATACCAAAGAACATCTTTTCCGCATAGGTAGGTTGTGAAATTCCGGGAGAAAATTTTTTTGATTCACTCTTAACTGCTGATTAAAATATATATGATTCCCTCCCTGGTTTTTCACATGGGCCCAAGTATGATATGCATTAGGGGAAAGAAAAGGCATTAAAAAACAAATTTTTCTTGAAATTAAGTAAATCCTTTGCAAGCACTGTCAAGATCATTTTATTGCATTTCTCAGCCTTCGGATAGCAGCAGAAAGAAAAGGATCATATTTTGGAAAGATGCATGTTTTCGTCCAGAGCATTTAACATACTGGTTGAGCAAGACAATATTTTTTTAAATATATATATATACATATAGGGGTTAACATATATGCGAGGCTCAGTGGCTGAGCGGTTAGTGCATTGCGCTTCCACACCACAGGACTGAGGTTCAAACTCCAGGCTGGGCAAGGATGACTTTCATCCCTTCAGTGGGTGGATAAAATGAGCACCAAGCTTGTTTGGGAGCTTAACTCTGGGGGCTTCATGTCAGACTGACCGGAACATCTGCTCATGCACCTCAGGGCCCAAGGCCATGTATATTGAGTTGGGCACAGTAGGCCTTGGCCCTCATGGGCTGTTACGCCACTGAGTTAATATACATGTATATATATATATAAATGCATACTTCTGTATTATTTCTATTTCAGTACATACAAATATAATAAATATTTATTAGTGAGTGTTGAGTTTATTTTTACATTGCATTATAAAGCAACACGGGCTGTAGGCGATGAACCTCGTTCATGTGCCGATGATGACACATGAGCTGGCACCCCTTCCACACTACACCTATGGGAAGACATTGAGCCTTGACAGATTTAACGTGCATCAGTCCCTTCTACACAGGGGTTCTTCATATTTATTATTTAAACAGGAAGAAAAGTATTGTGATCTCGATACAAAATAATCAATAAATTCTTTAGGGTATGCAAATTTATTACATTTTAAGAAAACTGTACAGCATTGTATAACACAAGAACACAACATAATAAATTCAAAATATAAGAAAGCACATAAAAAAAATCAAAAATAATTTCATACTGCATAGAATATTAGCAAAACACTTTGAATTATTAATATTCATTTATAACTTTCAAGATTTCACAGCAAAGAACAACTTATTACAGCACAGGCACTTTCGATGGATGGCAACAATATAATTCTCATTTTCTTTGGGGTTCATTTTTAACTTTTTCTAAGAGTATATAATTTAATATATTCTTATTAGAAGTTAAAAACGAAATACTGTTAAGAATACATCACATTTTTTAAGCGTTTATAAATATTGAATCCAAATCTATTTTTTTGTTTACTACCAATAAATAGATCAAAGATTTTTATAGAATATAAAGATTTTTTTTTGGACTCCTACAAATAGTTTAAAATTTCACATTACAAATGCATCACAGGATTTATAGTTTCAAATCTATACTACTTGCAAAAATTACATATTCAAGGAAACTTTGCATAAATTACTTTTTCTTATATGAATCTAATTTAAATTTTACTTCCTCAAAATAATGGAGAATGAAAACAAAGTCTTTCTTCAAACTGGATTGTAATTAATGGGACTGTAATACTTTATACGATATTTTCTTTAAAGATAGTATTACCTTAAATAATAAAAGAATATTTCATGGATTTAAAAGACAATAGATATCACATTAATTACTGAAAAAAGCTGCTTCTATACTTTTATAATACCATTAGGGACTACTATATATACATAATTTGAGGATTAAATCTATACTCCAGCAATAGAAAGAACAATGTCTTTTGCTTTTGGTAATTATTCTCTACTAATTTAAATAACTTAATCTGATGAAAATACCTAATTTCTTATCTTGATGAAATTGCTTTGAAAGAGAAATATATCAAGGGAAAATTTGATAACAAAAATGCACTGTTAGTTTCATTTTTAAAAAAATCCAGTTATATAAATATGGACATTTTTTTTTGAAATACAAAAATGTAACTGTTAAGCATTTTTTAAAATTGATCTTTTCCAATTGTAAACCAAAATAAAAGACCAATTAAATATAAGCTCTTTTTGATTATACAGTTCTTTTAAGAGGTTAAATTTTCAGTTAATTGGATTAAATGTTTATTTTTTTAAGTAGCTGAGCAAAAGAACTGAAATTTTGAGAGCTAATATTAAAAAACTATAATATTTTTATAAAATTGAAGATATCTTTTCAAAGAAACACCTTAAAAATACTTAAAAGGAACTTAATATTAGTAATTCAAAAATGGACTTTACAAGGAGCAAAAAGGGAGTCATTACAAATAACAACTATTCCTTGGATAACTTTTCTAAAAAGCTCATTATTTAAAAAAAAAAAAATACATAACTAAAGAAGAAAAATATTGAAGTACTTAAAAATGCACTTCTAATCAGAATGATACAAAAAAGTACTTTTAGTGCTGCCTATGGTTTATATATACAATAACAGATTAAATAGGTAATAATCTCAAGTCTTGGTGTAAAACTTAAAACCAAGGGTAGAATAAAATATTTCAAAAAGAAATAAAGTAATAAAAATATAATTTGCATTTATATATACACACAGATGATATAAGAAATCATTATTACCATTATGGTGGAAATATATGATGCCCTACCAGTTTGTAATTAATATATCAATAATACTGAAAGGTAACATGCATATTTTGATTTAGAACTTGATGATAAATATATAAAATTATCCTGCTTGGTACTATTTATTGCTGTTTTGGACGTTTTAAGTTACAAATGTCCATAATATAACCACTCATGAAGCTCCATTTTTTAAATAAATAAATTAAAGGAAATTAATGGACTTTTTTAAAGTCATGTTATATATATATTCAAGTAAAATTGGATTTAAAATGTATGATGTATTTGAGCTAATTAATTGATTGTATAAAATAACAGGTAAAGCTCTCATTATAATTCAAATAGTAAAGAAATAAAATATTTAAATATCTATAACATATTGCACACCAAATCCTTTTAAAAGTTATTTTCAAAAAATGCATTCTGATCTTACTATAAGAAATCATCTAAAAGAAATGTTACATTACAGCGGTAGAACATAGACATATTGATACTCTGAGTACTTAATACTGAATAGCTTAAAGTAATACAATATTTAAGCATTCTCTAGCAACACCTTAAGACAAATCACATTTCAACTAACTTGTAATATTCAAAAATAGTAAAATAAAAATAAGCTTTAATAAAATGTCTAAATTATATCAATTTTACAGAGGCTTAGATACAATATATTTTACACATAAAAATACAAAAAAGTTTTAAATTTTTAAAACTTAAAATGAATAAATGCGTTATTGGAATATTTAATAAACACAGGAAAAAAAAGTATCAACTCATGCTGCATTACATTTAGATATATATATATATATTATAAAACAAAATTAAGACATAAAACAATTAACAACAATACTAAGTGAAAAACATTTAACTTCAGCATATTTAAGACACAAACATTTTTACATACTTAACATTTAAAAAACATCACACAACAAATGTCAGAGCATTAATAAAGCAGACAAACAAAGTTTTCCTTCTTAAATGAGAAGTAGCAATTAAAAACATCACAATATTTGATTAAGCAGTTGACAGTGTAAAAGGAATCAAGAGCCAGAATCATAATGATTATGAGTATACAACAAGGCACAGAGAGATGAAGAAAAACTAAAAACATGCAGAAGTTAGCTTTAACACAACTAAGAAATCTATACAAAGTTATATACAGTTTTAAACACCAAACAAGGATGATTGAAATATTTAAAATATAAAAGTAGCTTTACTTAAAAAAAAAAAAGATTGGAAAGATTATTCAAGAAATTTCCAAAAAGAGCCACAAGTTCATATTTAAATATAATTAAAAAAAAAAAGATGTCCCCCCTACCCAGACTCAAATCTTTTACCAAATATAAATATATAATTTTTTCTTTGTCAAATATGTCTCTTTTGGCAAATTCTAAATTACAATGCCAGATGGAAGGGGGAATAACAAAAAGTTATTTTAAATGATGAACATTATTAAAATTCATATCATTATCTACAATTTCAATTACCACATCAATATCTACATTTAAAAAAAAAAAAAGTGGAAATTGAAAAGGAATCACCGGTTTTTATTTAAAATGAAATTTTTATCACAAAAGAACAATCATCCCTGCTAGCAACTACAGAAGAAAATGTTATTAGTCACAAAATATTAGTTTTGATGGTCAAGTGCAAAGCAGACCATTTAGAAGTTGTAAAGCACACAAGGAAGACATCATGGACGAGGGGGAATAGAAGGAGCACTTCCACCACTGCCTCGGCTAGTGTATGTAAAAAAAATATTGAAAATAATGTAACAAAACTTACAATCAATATTACTTTTTAGGAAATATGAAATAATTTAATAAGACTAAGGTTTCATATTAAACTAAATTTGTATATTACATTTATTTAAGTTTCATATGGGTGCTCAGAGTGCCAGACACAATGTGATTAATAAATTTAATCATTCTTGGAATAACTATTTTTGGCTTATGTACTAATCTTAACACTCACTGAAAATATGGCATGCATAACATGACATTTTTAAACATTAAAATATTTTTGAATTACTTTAGCTTCAAAATTAGTTTTGTCAATATGAAGAAATGAGCAGTGTAATTCGAATTTTTGATAACTGAAGGCATATTGAACAAAAATAATTGTTCATTTCCATGAAAACACATGAGCATTTGAAACAAATGAAAGATGTCTTTTACAAATGTAAATAACAGTTTCTTGAAGGTAACAGTTTTATCTACAGCTTTACAATGTCAAAACTTCAACTTCTTGAATGATTTTCTTAAAAATCTTTTAAACATGTGCTCGCTTCTAAATGGCAATATGAAGCAAAATTTATTATATAAACAAATTTAGATAACTAAATATAAATATTTTAAAATATAAAAAAGATTAATACTATAAAATACTCAAAATTGTAAATAAGAATTTTAATGTAAAATTTAGATCCAAAAATTAGTATCCAAATGCATTTATTCACAAATATGCTTAAAATGGCCTTTAAATAGTCCTAATAATCCCTTGTGTAACAATTTTATATATAAATCTAGCAAAATCAGAAGCATTTCTTCAATTAGCAATAAGAAAATAAGTAAAGTCATTCTTTTGAAAGATGGAATCAATAATATTACTTAGAAGTGGAAATCCAAAAATATTCAATTGGTTAATTTTCACATGAGAAACAAACATTAAATAGCAAATGTAATAAAACAAAGCAAAAAATCTCCATTATGCCAATGTTGTCAAAGTATAAAATAATAACTTTTCTTTCTCCCAACAGCTACCCCTGCATGAGTTGCAGCTTTTGTATTCAATATATTTCTGTTTTTATCTGTAATTAGAAATGGCTAAGCTTTCCCCTTCAAACATGGTTCATTTAGAAATAAATACACTAATGGAAAAAAAAATCCAAACACCAGGAAAAAATGATTGAGAGTAATGAAATTTTGGCATTATTTGATTAAGATTAAAGTTTCATGATCACAGGCCGATGTAAGTACAAAAGCCATTTCAAATGTGAAATGACGGTACATTAAATTTTGAATGCAAGCATGCAAACGTGCATGCATTATGTCAGTTTATTGAATGGAATTCAAAGCCTGTTGCACTTGGTCATTGAACAAAGGGAGAGTTAAAAGTTGGTAGGTGGATGATACTGGAGTCATTGTTCAACAATCTCCCAAATGTGCTTGATTGGAGAAAGATCTGGTGATCTAGCAGGCCAAGGGAGCATGTCAATATTCTCTGAAGCATACTAGCCGACAGCATCAGAGCACCCATTACTGGTTGGAAAAAACTCTGAATGCTGTTCAGAAATGGCAGCACAACAGATGGAATCACCAGACTGATGCACAAGTTTGCAGTCAGGGTGAGTGGAATAACTACAAGTTCTCTAGCTGTCATAAAAATGCTCCTCAGATCATAACTCCAGGAGTAAATCCAGCATATCTAGGGGGGAGCCAGACTGATTGTAGGTAATCACCTGGCTTCCTTTTAATGAAAACAAGGTCATCAATGACCCCAAGCTGAACCTGCTTTCATCAGGGAAAACAACAGATTTTCTCCTCTGTCTTCCAGTAAGCCCTAGCTTGACACCACTGATATTGCAAGTCACAGTGGTTTGGAGTCAGTGGAATGCATACTGCAGGGCATGTGGCTCAGAGCTGTTCATGGAGTAAATGATTTGTAACCGTTTGCTGAAGTAATGAAGTAACAGTTGTTCTGTCAACAGCAGCTTGAATTTCTGCTACAGACACAGTGTGATGCACCACAGTCAACAAACATACACAGAGTATATATTCCTGCCAATAGTTTCTGCAATAGTACAGAACGAAAATCTAACTTCTCTTAGCCCTACTACACATCCTCTAAATTCAGAGATATATGGATAATCACTACTTTGTCTTCTAATATTAACTCACAACTTAAAATTTCAAAGTTAAAAATAACACCCACAAGATTTACAATGCAAACATGATTTGCAAATTCATAGTGGTGCTACTAGCATCATACATGTTCCTAGCATGAAACTTGAATAGATACAATGTCTTAATCACATCTATCAAGTTTCATTTATTTAGCCTGGGATTTGGTGTTGATTTAAACATTGATTTTTTTTCTATCAGTGTAATGTAATGGTGTAAAATGATTATATTACAGTTTGGGATACGTTCTTATTGAATATTCTTTTGTTACAGAATCCTATATAATATTTAGTGAAAAAACTTTCTACCAGAAATACTGAGTAAAGCAGTTAAATAAAGCACCATAACAAGTAAACAGAACACAAAACTATGGATTAAAACATTGGTTGGAACTACATTTATAATTAGTAGCAAATAATGAAACAGCAAAAGCAATATTAGTAATACAAAGGATGTAAAAGAACAAAATATTTTATCAATAATAACATAATCAAGATAATTATTATGGATGAATGAAAGAAAAATAAAACTTACGTTGGGATGAGTGGAGGTGGGAGACCACCAGGAGCAATTCTTGGTGGGGCAGCAGGAGGTGGTCGATTTGGACCACCTGTTTCTGGCCTGCTAGGAAGAAGGGGGGCTCCTTTATTATTATTAGGAGGGGGCGGTGGTGCTCGAGAGGTGTTCCGTCTAGAAGAACTAAGGAGAGAGGGGAATTCTTTTAAATATACTAATGTACATTGAAGTTATCTATTTATTCAATTTCTGATGGGAAGTTTTAAATTTACAAAGAGAAAAATCATATGAAAATAAAATAAAAAAAGACTTAAAGCTTCTAAAACTGTAATGTATCAAATACAAAAATAGTTTCAATTTCTAACATATAAAAAAAAAGGATAACTCTTGGATGGGGAAATCAAATTCCTTTACAATCTGTACTACTCGAATAAAAATGGTAAAAATTTTCTATAAATTATGAAATTTATTAAAATTGAATAGTTTTTAATTAAAGAAAGCATTTTAAATACAAAAAATTTATTACAATTAAACTTTATTTTGCAATAAAATACTAGCATCAAAATTACTTCTATTATACAGTTAATTAAAAAAAAAAAAAAATCCATATTTGAACATAGCTTTATCCATAATTTAGTTAGTTAACAGAATTCATTTTTAGTATTTAAAATACTTTCTTTAATTAAAAACTATTCAATTTTTGATAATTATTAATCACAATATAACTTAATTATTAATACATATTTATGATAAGGAATAAAATCAAAAATCTTTACTATATAATCAATAATTTTTAAATATAGTAACACTTATTTTTAGCATATGTAAAATAAAATTTAGTCAGATAGCTTACTTTATTTTACACCTTAGTTACAATAATTCCTTTAAATTTTTGCTAAAACATATATCATGATGATATATCAACAAGTTGGATTTAGAAATATTCAATTTCTCAGGCATAAATCTTATTTAAATTCTTCAAAAACTTTTGCTTTACAATAAAAAAATAAAAATAAAAGATATATGCAATGAATTATTTTTTAGCACAAAGTAATGAAACCAAGAGGGAAGAATAAATGTTACATATTGATGATTCACTTATTAACATCACACTAGGAAACAATCTGAGGGCTCTTGTTGTAATCCTGAGCAACAATCGAGTGACAAGGTAGACACCTGTGCTGGTACCTCACCCTGAACTTACCACACAATGCCAACATTATGTTGAGAATTGGCAGATTTAACGTGCATCAGTCCCTCTATATAGCAGATCAGGACTTGACAGAAATGCAGGTCAAAAGTTTGTAAAAGCATGACCACACATTTTGTTACTGAGATCACAAGTGTTCAGTATAAAATATTTTTTAAAATGAAATGTGTAAGAAAAAGAATAAAGTCTCTATTTTAATTTCATCCCATACACAATGCCATAATGTATAAATCTAGAAATAGGGGAGTCACCACATAAAACCAACATAACACTAATTTTTAAAAAAAGTAAACTTTAGATTAGATTTAATTAGCCTAAATACAACCAAACTACTTTATTTTATAGCTCATAGCCAATGGAAATTATAATAAGAAAATAATTTGTAATTTAGAATAATAAAGATAAACTATTTAAAGAAGAATTTTATGTTTCCACACATTAAAGGTTCCAGGGGAAAAAACCTCAAAATCATCTATAAAGAAAGTAGTCAAGATGAAAGTATTAGAAATTAATATTGTTAAGTTCTATTTGTTCAAGTCAAGTAATACATAAATTCAATAAAAAAAGCTAAATTTTTTTTTTTGAAAAGTAAAAAATTAGAGATATGAAGATTTTAGAAAGTGATAAAACAAAAATCAGAAAAAAGAATTTCAGCAGAAAACTTACAAAAATGATATATATTTATTCACAGAAATTACTTTTGAGCGTCATGGCATCTAACGACATGAAGTTCTTAAATAATCAATTGCAATGCATATATAGATTACTTAAAACAATCCATTTAAGTGAAATAAAAGGAGTTAATATCCAACAAGAATTCATGTACTCATAAAAAAAAATTCAGATTTACAGAATAAAAAGTACACAAAAAGAGACCATGAATATACAGTAATTATGTAACAAATATACACTGGTGTCCAAAAGTTAAGCATAAATCGTAATATGCGAAAAACATGGAGTAAATATTCGTAAAATTATTCCAAATTTCTTGTGGATATTAATTGGGTGAAGAAGAAACATTGGGTTTATGCAAAACTTTTCAGTGACCACGTCCTGCGCGAAACACTGGTGCCATTTCGGAACACGGAGAAACCGATTCAAGTAGCATAGGCAGTTCAGACAAGTTTCCTGCAACTGCTGTGCGAAGGAACGTTGTTAACCATCAAACAAAGTGAATGATGGCATAAAGACGCCAATTGGACATGTTTATGAAAGAAAGAATCGCTGGAATGCTGGAATTCTCACAATCACAAACCGAAGTGTCTCAGATTCTGAATGTGGGTCAGTCTGTGATCTCAAGACTGTGGCAGAGGTTTCAAAGAACGGGAGATGTTATCCGACAACCAGTATCAGGTCGACCAAGAATCACAACCCCTCACCAAGACCGATATCTGGTAATAAGTGCGCGACGTCAGAGGGGCAGTACTGCCAGAGCACAGGGTTCGGCGCTCACAGTCGCCACAGGAATACGAATTTTGAGACAAACTGTTACAGAGACTCAATCATGCTGGCTGTATGCCAGAAGACAGCAGTTTGCATTCCCACCTCTGCGCAAAACACGATCGTTTGAATGGAGTTTAAAACGTCAACATTGGAGTGTGGGGAGTGGGTCAATGTGATGTCAGTGACGAGTCCTGGTTTAGTCTAAGTAGTGATTTCGGCGGTAACAATAGAAGAACGGAAACGAAAAGAAAAAATGAAAACATAATTTTCATCAAGGAGAAAGGAGGCATCATGATGGAGACCTCCATTTCTTTGACTGCTCAAAGATACAGAGACGATGTTCTTGAGCCTTATGTTCGCTTGTTTCGAGGTGCTGTTGGTCCTGACTTCACATTCATGGATGATAGTGCGCCATGTCACCGAGCGGTGCTGACTGATGACTTTCTTGAAACGGAAAACATCCAATGCATGTCGTGGCCTGCGAACTCCCCTGATTTAAATCCTATCGAGCATGTATGGGATATGCTCGGGAGACAAATTGCAGCCCTTTCACACCCACCAAGCTCCGTTACAGAACTGAAGAGAGCTCTCCAAGAAGCTTGGAACTGTTTGAGCCCACAACTCATTCATCATCTCATAGCAAGTATGGTAAATCGCTGCCCAGCGTGCCTAGCTGTCAGAGGTGACCACACGCCTTATTAAACTGCAGCATCAGTATTTTATTTAATGTTTTCTTTCATTTTTTCTTTAAAGTGTGAATCCTTGCTATGCTGAGTTTTCTTTCAAACTGCTACTTTGGATAATAAAATTATTATTATCATTCTTTTGATTTGCTTCTTTATTTTATAATCATTTTACACTCGCATATCACGTTT
Source organism: Trichonephila clavata (assembly GCA_019973975.1). NCBI lineage: Eukaryota > Metazoa > Arthropoda > Arachnida > Araneae > Nephilidae > Trichonephila > Trichonephila clavata. The sequence goes on from BMAO01011254.1 coordinate 84,494, forward strand.
CTCGCCATTCTGATTTACAGTTTTTATTTCTGATTTTATTCATATAATTATCAATTATGCTTAACTTTTGGACACCAGTGTATATTTTTTTAGCAACAAATTTATGTGAAGAAAAACATGAATAGTGATAATATACACAATAAAGATTTAAACTATGCCCCAAAAATAATATAAAACTGAATTAAAATGGAGTTGTGGCAGATTCAATTTCCTGTCCATTTGAAGGAAACCCTAAGGTCATTTGTCCAGAAGAAGTCAAGTGTCCCCACACATAAATTGAGGATTCAACCTTTGATTGTATAAGGTGTAAGAAACCAACACAATTCTCCAGTGAGCTCGCCCAATTCTGATATCTAAACAAGGGATCAATGATTGAATGCTAATTTTAGCTATATCCAATGGAAATCATTCTAAGTCACATATTTCTCTAAGGGGGCATGACTTAAAATGACCTTTCAAGAGAGACGAAAAGGCGAAACTGTGTGGCAACACTAATTAATTCTTGAGTTTCATCTTCACAGTTTCTTACCCCTGCACCACAATGAACTTTGTTTTGCTAATAATTGACAAGAGCACATATCTGCAACACACAACAGCAAGCACTTTACAATGTTCAATTGAACCTCTGAAGTTTAAATTCTGAAATTGTACAGCAAGCACTTGTTCACCAACATAATGTATATTAAAGTTTATTAAATAAATTATTATTGTTACAACTTTACTTCTTGAATCACTTAACAATGCAACCTAACTTTGAGCAATTTAAGAGTAAAAAAAAAAAAAATCTACAAAGACACGCATGCAATTTTTCATACAAAATTATACAAATTAGAAAAAAAGATATTTTTTTGACAAAATATTAATTTGAAAAAAAAAATCACTTTAATATTTCACAAATTACAATTTATGAAGTAAGAATTAATTTTGAGCATAAGAATGCTTGTAGTCAGTAATTATGTAAAAGATGAAATAAAACATTCTTATATACCCTGGAGAATCTGGAGGCATCCAAGTATCTTTCACAGGAGGAGGTAAAGGTTGGTATGATGTTTTCATGGATACATCTGATATTATAAATAATGCTTCTTTACATGCTTGATATAGCCTTAAAATATCTTCTCGTTTACGAGATTCTTCAGCTGACTCTTCCATCAAAGTTGCCTAGTTTTATAAAAATACAAATAATTTAACATTGCAAAAAGTAAGAGAAAGGAGAAGAGTTTCAATTATTTTTATTACAATCAATAAAAAAAAAGTGATTTTTTTTTTACCTGATCACATGCAGCATATAAATTAGCTAATAGATCTGTGTATATGAAACTTTTTGTCTGCAAAACAAATTAAATAAAAGCATATTACTAAAATTGGTCAAAACATAAAAAATGCAATAGAATTTTATAACAAATTTTATTAAAATCAAAACTGAAATTTCAAACATCTATTTTGTAACAATTCTAGTAAAATGTGTACTTACATTATTTATAGTTAAATGCATAATAAATTTTGGCACAAGATCTCTTAAAGTTTTTGTTATGATTTTCATATATGAATCAACAAGATTTCGAATTGTTTCAACTTGACGTTCTAACTGTGGATCCAATGATGTAGAATTGTCATTTTCTTCAATTTCCCCATTTAAATGTGACGATCTTTCAGGATAAACACCAGCTCTCAAAAAAGATGCCTTCCAACTGTCCACATCTTCTTGGTTCTCACAAGACAACTCTAACTGCTTATAATCTTTAAATACATTCCTAGTGGGGAAAAAGAATGAAAACAATGCTTGAAACATAAATATAATCAAGAAAAATATCTTCTGTTGTACCTGTAATTCCAAAATGAATTTATAAAACAATATTATTTAAATTATTTTAGCCTGTGAGAACTTGCACAATGAGAAAAAAGGCTACACTTGCAAGGTATAAAGGTCACCTTTGTCACTGTATATATCTCAAACTAATAGGAAATAATAAAACTCAACTAGACAGAAAATATTACTCCCCTATTATTATGGCAAACAAATTAATAGTGCACTTCCTTTAAAAGTGTGAGAAGTCTCATCATGCAAGTTCTTGAAAGTTAATAAACAGAAATTTAGAACAATGCCATAAAAAATAAATGTACACAGGATAAAGTCAACTATTTATATACTAAAAATGAATTCATACATCTTTTTGTAAGAAAATATTTCATTACTATAACTTGAATGAATATTAGGTCACCAAAAAATGGACCAAGAAGTTAAGGTAATAAATTTATAAGAAAAACTGTAGCAAATCAAACACAATATTAAGCCATAACTAAATAGCAGCAAATTTAGAAAAGAATGATCTAACACTCCAGAATTACTGATATAATAAAAAGGGCACATTAAAAAAAAATTATGCCAGCTGTTCTGAATTAAGCACTATGTTTCACTTTTAGAAGAGGGATAGTTATGAGAAAAAAATTGCTTTTTAGGTAGAGACCCCCCTTCCCTTTTAGTCAATGATTAACACTACATGTCATCAGATAATTACAAGACAAGCCATTTGCCTGAGGAGCAAAAGGATCTTTGCAGTTCAGAAAGTTAGGGAGAAGAAGCAAATTTCACAACTCACTTGCCTGAAAACAAGAGAGGTCAAGTGATTGACATTTATGGTGTTTTTTAGAAAGCTATGAATTTTCATGGTGTTTAGATAGGAATTAAGAAGAAAGGGAGCTTTTTGACATACAGTTGAAAACTGCTTTTTATAAGATAATTTTGTTTGGCAGAAATATAGTCCACTCAATTCTGAAAAGGTAACGTCACAACTGATTTTAAGCTTAACTAATAAAAGAAGTTATATATTATACAAAGCAAAATGTAATCAAGGATTTGAATGGTAGAAAAATTAGATAGTCACACTGATTTCTTTATATTGTATAAAGTAGTAGCATTTCTTTTTCAAGAAAGTATAATTAAACCATTTTGATAAACTGATATATATATGTATATATAAAATCACAGACTAAAATATGCAGAATTCCTCTTAATGATTAATATGGATGTGATATAAATGAAAACAGTAATTATTATCAATATGAAATAAAACCTATAAATAATATAGTTAGCATCAGAAAAAAAAGGCAAAAAAAACTCAACATTATTACAAACTCTATCTACATTACAATAACATTAAAAACAATACTCCTACAGCATATTTTTAAGAATTCAGTAATAGAAAAAAAGGTACCTTTGATCAGGATTAAAGAGAGCAAATGTATGACGACGAGACATAAATCCTGCCTCTATGTCTTTAATTTTTAAACCATCTAATGGCAGCATATATTTTCTATCTTTTTCCTGTTGGTTTTAAGAATAAAAGTTTGTTAAATATTAACAAAAAATCTCTTCAAGTATTAAAATCAAGAAAATAAGTAATTACCTCTTCATCTTTATACCATGTTAAAAGTTCGGATGTTAAAACAAACCAATAATCTTTGGAGCCTCCTTTCATTATCCCCAGACTATGAATACACATCCAACCTTTTCTAATGACCTGTGAAAAAGAATGCAAATAATTTTTTGGGGGTCTTTTAGTTTTTCCCTATAAACATGTTTTAATTGTTAAAAAAATTACAAAAAACAGCAACCTACCTGGTTCCCCAATTTCCGTTTTCCAGTATTAGCTTCGGCATTAACTTGAGCACTAAAAAATATTTCGATATTAATTAAAGTCCAAAATATACATTTAAGTTCATAAAAAAATAGTTCATTTAAAAGAAAAGCATTTTGCAAAACACATGCAAGAAATTAATTACAAGCATAAATCAAAGCTGAGAAAAATGTATTACAAAGTGAGACATAGTATGTATAGAGCTTTATTAAAAAACTTATGATTTATAATGTGAAATAGAAGCATATACTAAACACTTTAAGAAATACATTAAACTTTTTTGTGATTCATATTTAAAAAGCACAGCTTTTTCTAAAGTAATATTAAAAAATATTTTTTTAAAAAAATTAATACTTTTTAAAGTTGAAATAATTTATATTGTGTTTGCATAACCTATAAATGCTCTGATAATGTCTAAATAGATATGTCTATTTCATGAAACAACACCAAATTTCTATTTTGTAATAAAATTTTCTTTTCTCTATTTCATGTAATTTTGTTTTCTATATTATAAGCTATTTTATCATTGAAGTTTGCAAACACATTAGTAAAAGGTAATATTACCTCTAACCACTTTAAAGTCAAATTTGTATGCTGTTAGCTTGAATAAACATGCAACATTTTAATTAGGGTAAAGAAAAATATGTACATAATTTGTTTACATTTTTTTCTTATTATTAATACTCAATTTTAAAATTAAAAACAAAATCTAGCTTGTTTTACTTTTAACTTGGAAATGAAGCATACTTATGCATATTCTACAGTGGAATATATCTATTATAGAATTCAATCAGATTTATCTTAAAACAGAATGATGAATATAAAATAAGATACATGACAATATAAACTTCTAAGAAAAAATCTTTCAAAAATATACTAATTTAACAATAATGTTGAATAATTTCAAACTTATTGCAATATATTAAAAATTTACATGTATGATATGGCAAAAAATATTTATATACGAAGATCTTGTTAATATATATAAAGATCCATAAATATAAGTATTTGTTTTGAATAAAGCAATTATTTAATGTAATGATAAAGCATAATTTTGAAATTCAGCAGAAATGTTTAGACACAAGAATAGTTTTTAAGCACATGCAGTTTAATTCAGTCATTCATAAATGATTAAACACCACAATAATTAAACCAACAAATATGCAGAGTATTAACACTCACAATCCAAATTTTTGTTAAGAAATTGGACAAATTTAGTTAAATTATTTGGAAATCAAGATATCATTTTCCACAAATTTTATCAGTGTAATTCTTTTTATTAACTTTAAAACAAGACAACACAAGACTAATTAAAAAATGACTCATGAATTTATTAGGATATGCAAGGGATAAAAACCACCCAACTATAAAATAAAATTCATTCCTATTAATAGAAAAAGGATTTACAGATCTAGAGTATGGAATCAATAAAGAATGAACATTAAAAAAGTACTTTTCATGCAAAAAGATAGCTGATGTAATAAAAATCACAAGCAGGAAAGAAAAACCATTGCTATTCTATAGCATAGTTTAATAAACTCACCCTCCAGTATAATGATCAATGCTGAAAGAATGAGGACCACAGATGAAACAAAAGTAGAAATTAATCAACAAGACAAAGAGTAAAATGGTAGAAAATAGGATAAAAAGTATGTAGGTCAGTCAAAAAGTTAGTTGCACTCCCTCACAAATTTATCTGCAAAAGTGTGAAGTAGCAGCTTTCATGTGGCAACTTAAGTAACATGTATTGACAAGTGGTGTCAATGCAAGTAGCCACCACTTGTCAATGTGTGTTGCAAGTGGTGTCCTAATTTGAAATGCATGCAGTGCTTTAGTTTTGTGGATGGAAAGGTGAACTGTACTGAAATTTATCCGCAGTTGTATGAAGAATATGATGAAAATGTAACGTCCTGTCAAGCTATTGCAAAGTAGTGCACCATGTTTGAGCATTGAGAAACTGATATCGATGACACTGAATGCGATGAAATACCATCAACTATGACAAATTTTGAGATAGCTGCTTGAAAAGAGATTCATAACAATAGATGAAATTTCAAATGAATTGGATATTTTTTCCCCAGATGTCTACATAAAATTATTGTTGAGCTGCTTAAAGTTTAAGTTTGATAGGTATCTCTTCCACTGATGGAAGATAGAAAGGAAATGCACTTCTACAAACATTAACAAAAGAAAAATTAGTTTTGGGACAAAATAGCCCTAGGAGATGAAAATTGGATTTCCTATTTCTCAACTAAAATCAAACCCAGTTCCCATGAGTAGAAACATTCCACTTCCCTGATTTGAATGAAGTGCCAAACTATTTCATGTGTGGGAGAAATGATGCTTATGCTGTTTTTCAACAGAGATTTGGTGCATATAGAATTCATGTCAAGGGGTGCCAAAACTACAGCATTTTACTATCAAACACTAAAACAATTGTGAAAATTACTTAAAAATAGATAGAGAAATAAATTATTAAAAGGCATTGCACTCCTGCATGAAAATGAGAGACTGCATGAAGCAAAATGTACAAACTTTTGAAAAAGTTTGGGTTGGAATAGTGAGATAACCTTCCTTATAGCCCACTCGTCTCTTTATGACTTTGATGTTTTAGTTCCACGAAAGAATTTTCAAAGTGAACTTTACTTCAATGATGAAAGGAAAGATTCAAGACAAGAAGGGTTATGAATTGTTACATGGGATTTCTTAGCAAAAGGCATTGAAAAACTTGTCCCATGCCTTGACAAATGTAGTAAACAGAGGTAATTAAGCTGAAGAGTAGATTTTGCATAGGGGGAGGGGAGGGGATTTTAGGATATAAATAATAGTATTGTAAAATTTCCATCTGGATTTGTTTTCTTAAGCAGTGCAACTAACTTTTTCACTGATCTTCACATTTAAATAAAAAAGGTTGTACCACACACCATTTATTACAGACTATAAATGGAAGGAAGAATAAAATACTACTTTAGAAGTTTTAATTTACTGAACGAAAAAAGCAAAAAACTATGAAGAGTCAAGTCATGCAATGAATGTGTCAAAGTGGTTATTTTTAAAAACATTGATTAACAGAGCTTATAGTTTCTGAATATTTACAAAGTTATACATTTAGAGGCTTCTGAGTATGATACTTATTACCAAAACATTCAAGATATTTTATGTTTATAATATGGAAAAAAATTATCCCTCACAACTCAAGAATTAAGTTTTTATCTATTACAATTTCTCTATATGATAACTCCCTTTTAGATACTCAAAAGTTTTAAGATTTTAACAATATAATAGTTTATGCTGCATAATTCATATTCAATATAAGAAATTGAAATGATCTCTTCATGTTTTTTGTAAGAAGAAACAATTGTAAAAGGAGATATTTAGATAATAGGTTACTGCATAGAATTAAATGATTCTTAAATATTAAGATAACTTAATTTTATCTCATACTTTTTTTACTAAAAATATTAAAGGGACAAGCAGAATTAATTAATAAGATTTTTACAAAATTTCTAAAACTTTCATATTATAAATAAATAATTTTTTTGCTTACTTTGTGAAGCCAATGAAATCTTCATGATTTGTATTCATATAGGCTAATTCAACTTCAACCAATAGTGCTAATTGCTCCTTTGTTTTTTGTTCACATTCTCGAATATGAGTAGTTATAATTCTTTCGATTTCATCACGTAAATTGGGATAGCGATTCATCTGTAAAGATAAAAAACTTCAGTTCAATGAAGATATTTAAGCATTCATAGTAGTTTCTGAAAAATTTAAAATGCTGATGATTAAATATGTTTGATTATACTACTGAAATATTGATTGCACATGTCAGTAACTTACACACTTTTAAAAACTATTAAAAAAATATTTTTGTTTTAAAAAAAATTGTAAATTAAAAATTTGTGCATTGAAAATATAATTTGAATTAAAATTCTAATATTTAGACTTCAAAAACATACAAAATGAATCATTACAATTATTTTAATTTACTGCCCAATCTGAAATGCAAAATTAATCACTTTCACATGGCATTTTCAGAGCATGATTTTAATCATAATGTAAAAATACCTCAAATAAATTTCCTAAATCAATTATTCTTGCAATTTCATTTTATTAAAAAGCAAGAGAAAGTAATAAAGAAATATTCAAGCTTTTATTATGCTTAATATTAAAGTTTCCTCTTGTTTGCAAGATTAAGTAAACCATGTATATACTACGATTACTTAAAATTTCAAATTATTTCATATTTTACAATATACATGAACACTCCTTTTATGATTTAAAAATAAATATTTTAACTACTCACTTTTTGAGCACATGATCTTACAACGTTTGCTAACTCTCCAACAACTAAATCAACACATTTTAATGATGGTTCTTTCAACTTAGATATTTGCTTTTTTACAATAGCTTCAAATGCCATGTCAGGAGTGAATAAACCAACTCTAGAAAAGATATCAGCAATTAAGATAAGGAAATAAACAAGTTTTGCTAATTGGGGGGGGGGGACTATCTAAGCAAAAGCAAACTATTTTAATTATGCCCAATTCATTATGGTTCACTAAACATGTCATGAATGCAAAAAATGCTTAGGTACATCCAAAGATAATTTTTAAAATTTTTTTATACTGAATTATTTAAAAAATAGTTAAATAACAGAAACATTGACTTTTAGCATGCATCAGCCCTGATATACATTGCAGAATTAGGATTTAAACATGCAAAGTAACCTATACATATAAGGCTATTTCATGATTATGAACCACAAGCAAAGCCAAGTTAAACAGATTTTTTTGAAAAAAAGTATTCTTTACAATAAAAGACATTTTAGATTTTTTTTTAAATAAAAATTTTGTACATATTCAAAACAATTAATTTGATTACCTTCAAATAATATGCTAACAAAAACTCAATTCTTTTGTAAGAAAAAAAACCCAAACATTTTCATTATTAATAATCAACTACAATACATATTTCAACAGTAAACAATACATCCAATACCCATTTAAAATGATTATCTCATTTCTTCCCCCATTTTAATATAACTAAATAAAAGTTTGTTAAAAATAAACTCAACATAATATATGAAATATTCCAAGCATTACTTATGTACAATTATTAACTGAAGCTTAAATTACAAGGGAAAACTTTTAAAGTCCATTCCTCCGAACCTTTTTTCTCTTAGCACATATAATTTCTGTAGATACAAAATTGGTTGAAAAGTAAATTTTTTAAATTCTGTTCTTTTCACATAACATTTGTAGAAAATTTTAATTTTTTAAACAAGCTTGTGAAACTATTAAATTAAGAGATAATATGTAAGAAAACACCAAAATTTTGGGTAATAATAATAAGCCATACCTAATGCCATGGATATTTCGAATGGCAAAAGCAATCTCCCGCCTCAATTCTTTTTCATCAAATTCCATCTGAAATACAAATATTATAATTTAATATTAGAAATAAATATTTTAATTAAAAAACTAACAACTTAACAGATGAACATTAATACAAAAACCATTAAATATAGCAATAAAATTTGAGATGAATAATATTCATTATTAATGTTGGTTAGTTTTATGGGAGAATTAAAACCAAATGAGTTAAATCTAGCAAACTATTAAAATTAAGCAGAGTGTCAAACATCAATTAATTTTAATTATTGTTAAGTCATCAAAAGGGAGAGTCATATTTAATTATTAAAGATAAAAACACTTTATGGAAGAATTAGAATATCATACCAGTACCTGAAGTATACAATTCCCCCCAAAATAAATTTCTTCAGTTACTTGAATAAGATTAACATACTTAATTCTAAAATCATATATAAGTAATATATAAAAAGTATGCACCTTGACAATTTCAAATGGGAATCTTTCATGGAAAAGGCGATTAATTTTTGCTCCTCCAGTAAGCTGATGTGTATCAATAGAAGCTGATCCAGAACCTTCAATATTTCTTTCAAAATCTGTTTGTAGTTGTTGAATCATCCTTAGAACAGAAATAGTATAACCTTACAACTAAGCAAAATTTAATTTAATACTTAAAAATCTGATTATTTTTCCCTCTTCAAAATTAAGCAATTCTTAATAGCCTTTCTCTTTTATGTAAATGCATTATAATAAGCATAGATTTAAAAGTTTAAATTATTTCCATATGTATAAATACACAAATAAATTCAAAAATTTTAAAATTTCAAGTAAGGCAATAAACACTTCATATACTTTTAATTATAAAAAAGAGGAAAAGTAAAACTTACATTAACATGGCTTTGGTTTTAATAGAAGGATCATCAGCTGAAAAATGTTTATATTCCTCAACTTCCTTTTCTAAAGCATTCTTTTGCTTTTCAAGTTTGTCTCGTAATGAAGGCAAAGTATCACGAATATGATTGGTTAGCTGCTGATTTAAAACTCTCTGCAAATATGGTGTACCCATTCGATCTGCCATATGCCTACGAAATATATATATTTAAGAATTATCATACATTAATTTACTTAATTTTTTTCTACAATTCTATATAAATAGAACAGCATTTACTTTTTATTTCCTTTTTAGTTATGATTGTGCCAAATAAAGTATACATTTTATTTATCTCAAAAAGTACCAAATAGTCTGCATATAATCATACAAAATTTGCATTAATGAATTGAACCTTAATAATAATTGGGCAAATTTTTAAAATATGTTTTACGCATAAGCTAATTTTCTTTATTAATATTCCCCCTGGAGAAATTTTTTTTTTGAGAAAAACAATTCTAATTTTTATTCTGTTCTCCCTTTTTTACATAATGTAAAATAAACAGTAGCATACAATTATTTATATCATTTAGTGAAATTTATCAATTGTTTAATAATACAATTATAAATTATTGGATGATATTAATTATATTTTGATATTAAATATGTAACATGCTTTTAAATTATCTACTATACATGCAGCAATAAATTATAACATTGCATATAATTTGTTAAGTGTCAATCATCTTTAAAGCATGCATATCTTATACAGATTTAAAAAATAAAAATTGCATATATAACAGGAAACCTATTTAATCTACTATAACAGCTGCATTACTGACAACTGATAATAGATAGTAATTTTGATCCATGATAAAATGACAAGGATGACATTTGAATTGAAATCTCACATTCGCTTTAGGTTTACCTTTACATAACAAAATGTAAAGATTTACATAGATCATACAAAATAACTAAGCGATTTTCTTTTAGGTCTTAAAATCTGCAATGAAAAGATTAAAATTTTTTAATAACTATAATAGAAACAAAGGCTGCTAACATTAAAATTATACCAAAAATTGATCAAATTTTTATAAGGGGTAGAAAAATACATTAAAATTTTTCTCCTCAAAAATGGACTTATTTAAATGCTTCTAGAATTAAAAAAGAAAAATTGTTCGGCAAGTTGAAAAGCAAGTCAAGAAACATGAACAAAATTTTACTGTATTAAATTGAACTTATATGCAAGAAATGTGTATTCCAGATAGAAAGATTAAGTAACAGATTTCAACTGAGGAGAAATGAGTATTTTTTATAATTAATTATACACAATATGTTAATGTCATCACATATATTTGGAATGCAGAATGTCAAACTATTTAGATCTCAATTATATACAGAAAAGTATTCTATACATATTAAAAAGAATACTCCACAAAATGCAACAAAGCCTTCAATAATATATTATTTACAGAAAAAATGATTTTACAATTAAAATATTGTAAAAATAATCCATTATTCACAACTAACCTATATGATGGATGACTTAAAAAGAAGCGCCTTTCAGCAGCAATGGCGGCTTTAATATCTTTTCTACCCTCTATATCTTTTTGGCTACGATTGACAACACCAATATAACCTACATAAAAATAACAAGTTTACAAAATATTTCTTTTTACAGAATAATGTATAAGCTGTACAATATTTACTACCAATATTTATGCACTATTCATATATGTTTCTTACCTCTTCGTAATGGCAATAATTTATTTTCTAATATTTCTCTAGCATCAGTGCCTTCATCCATAAGATCCAGTTTTGTAATGACTCCAATTGTACGAAGCCCTAAATTACACATTAAAAACATTGAGAATTTAAAGGTCATATTAACAGCCAATAAATATATTTAATCTTATGCTGATTACGGTGGATATACATTTCCCAAATAAAAAACATTTTCATCTTATCCAACTTGCTATAAATTCTTTTATATGATTACTGATACATGCTATTCATAAATATTATAAATTTAAATCCACGAAACAATTTTCATAAAATTTTTTAACAAGTTAATTATAGAGCAGGAAATATTTTTAAAAACCTTAAATTTAAAGTACAAAAAAAAGTAATAGAAAATTTAATTTTTAATGCACACAAAATGAATAATTAAAGAAAGGAATACTACATGTAAAATGATTACAATAAAGTAGTGTTAGTAAAAAAGTTAGCAAATTTTTTAAAATTTTGTATCCAAACTTTTTATTCCATCTATTTAGCCAAAATATTCTAAATGGGTTATTTCATGTAAGAAGGCAAAGCACTGTTTAATGGAGTAGTTTATATGCTAAACGTTTTTAAAAGTACATAAATATTAGTATACTACATTAAATCAGTGATAGCAACTTGTATTACTTGAAATACATAAAACTTAAAAATTTAGACACAGACAATAATTATTTTTAAAACAAGATAAGGATTTGACAAATATCAAATTGACATCAATTTATAGTAGATCTAAGAAACACAAAGTGGCACATTTGAACAATTGGCAAAAAGAGTCAATTTTTCAAGCTAGAAATGTCATTTGATGTTTCATTCCTTTTGCAAAATTTAACAAATTTTTAATTCAATTAATTGACAGACTATAAGCGAAGGTAAACTTTTAATTGTAACAAATTATTAAAAAAAAAAAACTCTTTTGTTGAAAGTTTTACGAAAATTATTTCCTTAGTATTCAAAATTCTCAGATAATAAAAATGGATGTTTACTTAAATAAATTAATTTTTAATTTCATATAATATATAATTTTTCAATTTTTAGCACATTATATTTAGCTTAAGGTAAATACATTACAGTTTAACTAAAATATAACAACTAACCCTGTGTTCATACATATTTAATCTTGTATTCTAATTATGCAGATATGACATACCAACTGACATTTGTAGCCTTTATGCAACTGTTAAACATGGATTTGATCTGATATAATTTCAAGTAATATGAAAGGCCGGTTGAGAAGATTATGCCTTAAAGGATTGCCATGCATTACTAATACTTTGACACACACCATGCATTAATGCATCTGACCTGGTGGATCAACTTCTCTAGCCAATTTCAAGGCATCTGACGTTGAAAGATCAGCATTAGCTGGATGAACTGCTAAAATAAGGCAACTTGGGACAGATATATAATCAAGAATCAAGTCCCGAAGTCTTTTCTCAATATCCAATGGCTGGTCACCAATAGGTACCTTTGTCAGTCCTGGTAAATCAACCAAAGTCAAGCTCAAAACTGCAAATATACAAAGAAAAACAATGATTACCTTCTGGATCAACTTCTTTGGCTAGTTTAAGAGCATCTGATGTTGCAATGTCTTGGTTAGCTGCAGTTACTGCTAAAATTAAACAGCTATCTTTTTTCACGTAAGTTAGTAACATGTCTCGAATTTGGTGTTCAATATCGGGTGGCTGATCTCCTACAGGCACTCTTGTCATTCCAGGAAGGTCAATTAATGTCAGGTTCAAAACTAAATAAGTGTAAAAATTAGCAGAAAAAATAAATTTCAAATAAAATGCAACTCATCAAATGGTAGTCCATTATTTAAGAAACATATTTTATCAGAGCCACTTTTAATGTTACTAAATTATGCTACTTTTTAATTAGCAATTTTTTTTAAAAAGCTTAAAGGGGAAGAAAGAAAAGTGGAAAATCTTGGAAAAGCTAAATTTGATAACACAATTATTTACCCCAATAAAAACAAACTTTAATATCTGAAAGAAATTCTAGCAATTCAATTTTTATAAATAATTAATTTCTTAAAAATTTCAAGAATTTGTGACTAAATTTCAAGATTTTTATTAAATAATATCAAGTTTACATTACCTATACAACATTACAATATTTAAGTGGCAAAGACTTTTAGAAGAGTAAATGCATAATTTTAGACTAGATATATTATTCATTAGCTTCAGGAATTATAAAATTCTTCCTTAAAACATGTTACTAATTATCAAATTTTTGTAAATTTAAAAAAAATTATAGTTTTTAAAATATTTAAATTTTTTACTATTTCAGAGGAAAGTATGCATGCATGTGAGGAAAAAACAGCTGGCAATTCGAAATAGACAAATTTAATAATATATTTCAATAATATTTAGAAATATGTACAATAAAAATAATTGAGAAATGAGGGCCTAATTACTTGTGAATATAAATAGAATAGACAAGCAATAAATAATACTTTTGTAATTAAATAGATTTCATTTTTTTACCAGAAATTATAATATTAAAAAATTTATTTTTTGATTATCTGCACCTTAATGAAAATTACTAAGAAGACAACTTCATAATTTCGTTAAAAACATCTGTTTTAATCAATGCAATACCTAGGTAATGTTATGCAAATCCAATAGCAAAAATCATATTATGACCCCCAGACTTACTAGCAAAATGGCAGTTAAATATAAATTACATAATTAAGCAAATGCTTAACTATTATCTATTTTTAACAGTTAAAATTATTTTTGGTTTTGTACATAAAATGACAAAAACTTCCATGTTATTGAGAACAGGATTGTAGACAACCAAAAAATATCAAGCTTTTAATTATAACAATTAAAAATCTTAAGAGGATCTCTTTAAATATAACATGAGTATTTTAACTAAAAAAAAAATAAATTTTTAAAAATTTACAAATTTTTGTTGCAAATTACAAAGTTTTTTAAAATCAGAAAAGTATAAAATGCTAGAGCTAATTATACCACAAAGAATAAAATGTAAAAATATTTAATATTCTTTACATTTTATACTCACAATACAGATTTTAAATATTACAGTACAAAAACTACTAAAAATAACGAAACTAACATCAATTATAATTAATTTTTCAATAGTCCTTAGAAGAGCTAAAGTTTGTATGTATAAAAGATACAATTAAAAAAAAATATAAAATAGATATAACATTCTGAAATACATAATGGATAGCTTATGCAATATAGCATTAGCATACCGTGGGGAGAATATACTCGTAAATTAATTGGATGTGGAGAAATCCCTTTATTAGTTCCAGTAGTTCTATCTGTTTCATCCTCGATTTCTTTTCTAATAGCATCAAAGTCTGTAAATGTTTTTCCTTTGAGATGTAAAAATTCACCATATTCTGAAAATATACAAATACTTCAGATGAAATATTCCTAATATTTCCATATTTTTCATCCACAACTGCAAGTAGAAAATGTTACAAAAGGGACAGATATTATATTTTAGATTTTATCAAAGTATAATACTTATCAAATATAAAAGACAAAACCATATATAACACATTCCATTACAGTATTTCTCTGATAACTGTTTTAAGACTCAAATTTGCTTTGGAAAACAAAAACAGCTTTTCTTAAAGTAACACAGGAAAATATTAGAACAATTTTTTTCCCACCTTACTTTTTTTTCAAGTTGCTATTAATACACTCAACTAAAATAAATCAAATAATTAGAAAAAAATTGCAATTAATATTTTTTGTTAAAAAAACCCCTTTAAAAATTTTGCAAAGATAGGTATCAAACTTTCACAAAATGGTTGATTCCACTCTCTTCTCAAGCATTATTCACTCTGGGTACCAAAGCTAGTTAACTTATTAAAACACCCTAACACAAAATATAAAATACTAACCAAATGAATGTTTGGCTAATATAATAGTTTGAAAGATTAACAATACATACATGGACAGTTAATCAAAAGAAAATGAATAAATAACCATTAGCAGTTGCTAAAAATTTCATAAAATTTTAAGCACAGGATTTATATACAGTTTCAAAAACTAATTAACCAGTAAAGGTATACTAGGAGGATAAATTTAAATATGAACAGAGCCATGTATCTTTAAAAAAATTTATGGCATCCTCAAAATTATTGAAAATTCTAAAGGAATTTTTTAATTGCACATTCCAAGCAAGAATCCAGTAAATTATTGTACAACAAAATTATTTTGGCAAAATGTGTGGTTTTTCTTTAACGTAAATATATAATATTTTAGTAATTTCATTTCCAATTCAAAATAAAACAAAGACTGCTTTAGTTATTCATATTTCACAGTTAAATTCAAGGACTAATTTTAAGTGTATATTAAAAATTTTATCAAAAGATGTCCTAAACTGAACCTTTTGATATTAAAAAAAAAAACATATAATATATAAAAAGGAAAATAAATTTATTTCCACCACATTTAAGCACTTTTAAAAAAACAACCCCAATTTATATTTAGAAAATATACTTAAAAAAATTCCACAATTTACGAATTTTAATCAATACATACTTATATTATACAGAATATTGAAATATTTAAAAAAAATTAAAACAATCGAGAAAATGATACGTTTTTAAAAATATTAATGCTTTAGGTTTCTAATACATATTTTATTGAGTTTTACTTTATTTTCTACTGTACTTCTTTTTAGAAAGAAACATTTCCTCTACACAAAATTAATATATTTCAGAACAATAAGCATATTTACTCTAGTTATTCTAAAAATATATGTTTAATAAATTTTACCCATTAAATCTGCAGCACAACACATAAATTAGTTAAAGATAAAAGACATTCATGCCCTTCAAATCTGGTATACAAAAAGAAAATATTAAGTAACTCTCCATTACATTATGACTCATTAATTAGCATTTTACTAAAATGACCAAACATTTAAAACTTATTAAAGTTCTTGTTACACACACATACAGTGTAATATATACATACATGAGGCAGTTCATGATCTTTTGATCAACATACATTTAAAGGCATTAAATACTGTTGTTTCTATTTATAATGATTAATTATACAGTAAAAGTCTGTCAACAATGCAATGACCAGTTAAAGTTAATTTTATTGAACGTAATAAAATATCAATTCAAAAGATGGTGGGAGGGAGAACATATCAACCTTTAAAAACAAGCAGTTGATATTTGAACTGTAACAAAGTCTCTCAAAAGGATAATTTTTCTTCAAAAATCAATATAAAGGAGTTCCTTATTTAACTGCTTTTTGAACACTACATGGTTTGTCAAAATCTATAAATGTCAATCACTTCATCATTTTCAGAAGAGGAAATATAAAATTCATTTCTTCTCTTTCAGTTTCTTAACCTCGGATACTTCTATTGATCAGCAGGTGAACAACATGTTGTCTTATTGCTTATTGTCTGATGACACATGGAGATGTCAATAATTACTAAAAAAAAAAAAA